>VYZM01000888.1:12805-29924 GCA_013398915.1 Dromas ardeola | reverse complement strand
CCCCCGCCCCGCCCGCTACGGTGTCCGGGCCCGCCAGAACCGGGCTGCCAGGCCTGAGTCACCGCCGACCGCCGCGGAGCCGCCCCCCGCCGCGCCCTGCCAGCCGCCCGGGCACCGCCCGGCACACAGCAGCCGCGGTGGTTGCCAGGCTGAATAAGATAGAACATGAAAGGCGAAATAACAGGAGCTGCCACGCCCGGGGCTGCGGGGAATCTCGCTTAACCCTTCTCCGCCTGGGCCCACAGCCGCCCGGCCTGGGAAGAGGCCGCGCTGCCAGCCCAGCTGCCCCTCCGCCCGCGGGGCCGGCGTGTGAGTGACAGTTTATGGGGGGCATGGCACCCCCAGGGAGATGAGGGGCCATGGGTATGGCCTCAGATACCCTTTGCATGGCACCCCCGTGGAGATGGCAGGGCATGGGTAGCCTTCACAGGCTCGCCAGCACACTGCTGTGGAAGAGGAAAGCACAGGGCCCTGCAGCCTGATCACTCCTGCTGCAATGGTGCCATTGCCCAGGAGCTGCTGCTGCAGCACACCGCTGTTGCCCCAAAATTGACCCCAGAGCATGAGAGGTCCCTGATGAGCCCAAACCCTCCTTCCCTGGGCTGAGGCGTGGGACAAGCAGCCAGGGTCCATACCTGGCTGCCAGCGCTGAGCCCGCTCCCAGGCCTGCTCCGCCGCAGCCAGGCCCAAGCTGGTCTGACAGGCTCGGGGCAGACGGAAGGGAGAGGCCGCCTGCGGCTCAGGAATGTGCAGCCCTTATCTCTGGCTCCCCTGCAATCCTGGGGAGGGAATAACTCTCCGGAGTTTGCCTTTCTCTCATTCTTACTCACCCTGTGCCCTGGGTGGAGCTTGATTCTCGCTGGCTCGGAGGTGCTGGTGAATTAGGCTGCAGGCACGTCCAGCGGAGCGGAGAGCTGGAGAGCACGACCCACCACCTGCCCTGGCTCACCTGGGAAGGTAGGAGAGGAGCAGGCACCTCCTGGGGTACTGGGATGGCCGGGCGAGGTGGCGGGCAAGGGCCGGGGAGGTCCTGTCTAGCTCCTCTGCGCCCAGCTGGGCGCTCGGGATCTGGGGCAGGGACTTCTGTGGGCAGGAGGTGGCTGCTTACACGCAGAAAGGCTCCAGCAGCAGGAGCTCCCAGCCACGCCATGACGGCCCTCATGGGAGAAAGGGGAGTCCTCAGAGGAGACGGGAGAGGCAAGGGGGGAGGGAGAGTGCCCCAGCATGGACGGCAGGCGTTGTGGCTGGTGCAGGAAGAGACCTGTCAAGTCCGCAGGTAGCCTGATCAAAACTGCTTAGTGAATGCTTCACTGAACTTGCATCCCATCTCCTTTGAGAAAGCCCCAAGGAGTGGGTATTTCCCACTTGTCCCTGTCTTTGGGAAGAGGTCTTGCAGCCTGACTCAGCTTCCCACGACAGAACTGGAGCGGGCTTTCTTCTTGGATAGGAAACACTGTAGGGATATGTGGTCAAGAGATGAGGACAAAGAGGACTTCACTGGTGGTAGTGCTGGGAAGGCCAAGGTCTGCAGTAGGTTGAGAGCCAAGAAAGAGCTTCTGGGGCCCACTGCGCCTTTATTTGCTTTGACCTCGCTCCACATGCATGGGTGTGTAGCTGTCTGCCGACATGGCCAGCAAGCAGCGACACAGACATTCATGCGCGTACATGCAAAAGCACAGACAGATGCATGTGGACACATGCGTGCACAGGCACACGTGCATATACTCGCTGGTTCTTTCCACAGATGTAGGCCTGTCTGACAGACCTCGGGTTTTGTGTGTGAGCAGAACAGAAGGGGAAAGTCTTGTGTTCCCGTCACTCTAAATTGACTAAGGTCAATGGAGGTCAATTACGGCTTTTGTCTGGCCTGAGGACCGAGGTTCTCTATCTTCTAAAACAGTTAGAGGGGGAGGAGGCACTTGTAAAGGGACAGAAGTGCCTATAGCGTCCTCCTTCTGCTGAAAACAGCCAATTCATGAAAGCTGCAATAATCTCAGTTGCGCTAGAGACCAAACATGCATGAGTAACACCTCTAGACAGCAAACTAGCCCCAAAACAGAGCAGTGGCAAATACAGCAGTGCAGAACACTGGTGGCGCAGGATCCCTTTGCACAGCGTACAGTAGCATGTGTTTTCATTGGAGGAAGAGGCAGGCAGACAGAAAAATCACAGCACGCCTTCACCCTGTTACAAGGCCACAGAAGGGCTGTGGTTTGGGTAGAGAAAGTTTTTTTTCATTTTGGCCTAACTCCCATTTATCTGAGGGGCTTCAGAGTTGTATTTGAGGAACAGAGAGAGAGTTGTATTTGCTGTCAGCTGGCAGTAGAAATAGTAGTATTCTGAGGAAGAAAAAGTAAAAATGCTTTTTGTGTGGTTGTAAGGAAAATTGCATGTCAAAGGAAAAAGTGAAAATGTCACATAGCACAGTATGGTATGATTGTGCCAGAGCAGTGTCATGGCTGAGGACAGAGGCATTTGTGTTCTATACATAATTTTGTAGTCACAACTTTCCAAGCAGTGGAAATTCACCTCCAAACCTTGCAGGATTGCACTTCTT
This sequence comes from Dromas ardeola, assembly GCA_013398915.1. Classification (NCBI taxonomy): domain Eukaryota; kingdom Metazoa; phylum Chordata; class Aves; order Charadriiformes; family Dromadidae; genus Dromas; species Dromas ardeola. Next base: position 27,367 of record VYZM01000888.1, on the reverse strand, counting down.
TGTATTTTATGGTTAAATGGAACACTTTTGGACTGCTTATCAGGCCCCATTTGGCTGGATTTTTGTATCCCTAATGAGGAAGAGGAGTTTCATGAGTTCATTTCTAAAATCTGGGTGTGAGGGAAATAAAAGTCAAGGGCAGCATGCATTTCTGCTTCTCCAAATGATAACTTACACTGTTGGAGCTTTTCTTGAAGCCCTCTGTTTTAGACTTACTTACACCTGCTACCTAGTAAATAAAAATCCAAGGAAACAGACTGATTGAAAGAGAGTAAGGTTGGCACGAGCATTGCATCATAGACATGGTGCTGAGGGACGTGTTTTAGTGGTGGACTTGGCAGTGTTAACGGTTGGACTTGATGATCTTAATGTTCTTTTCCAACGTAGATGATTCTGTGATTCTGTCTCTTCAGGTAATCTGCTCTCCGTAAGAGGCTCCTCTTGCACACAAGATCGCGTTTCATTTTTTGGTAGCTGAAACATCAGGTTTTGCCCTAGTGCCTCTCTGCTGGTTGGATTCACACATGCCACTCCATGCATTTTGTTGCATAGGACGGTTAAGATTGACGTGCTGACATGCTGTCTCAATAACCACTTCACAAGAAGAATTAGGACATGTAATTTTTCTGCTACTCTTTCCTTCCTCTGGCCTGTACAAAGATCCCCTGTACATTCTGAATGGCTGGCTAATTTCCTCATTCTCCAGCAAAGAATATTTTGTGGGATCCCTTGCACTGACTAATAAGCAGAGGTGCGTGGGAGCACAGTAGGTGTTCTGAGATGCTGACCAGGCTCCCACTTCTATTCTGCCACAAGATTGTAGCATTCAGTACATTTACCACTCACTGTAGACACAGAAAGAGTTTACTTTGCCAGTTCATAGCATCAGCTGACAAATGTATGTAATATGGAAGATAACATTGTAATCTCTGGAAGCTCAGTGAATTAATTGATTAAATTAATTGAAGCAATTTCTCATCTGACGACCATGGCTTCAGGTGAAGTGAAATTCCTAGACTATAGCAGGCAGACATAACTTTTTTTTTTTAAATGATGACTGAGATCCATAGAAGACCATCTAGAGTAAAGAATGGGATCACATTCATTCAGATGCTTTAACGTAGGGTGAACAGTAGAGGCTGGTCAGATGACCGAGAGAAAAGACCTGAGGGTTGTATACATGACATTGTAACAGGAATAACAAATTCGGTATTTTCATCTCCCAAACAGAAATTTTAACAGTAACCCAGGCTTTGAGCCCACAGCCTAAAACGGAGAGAACATTAAGAATGAGAACACAGAGAGGCTTCAGCAGAAAATGAGCCTTGCTTGGTGAGAAGAGCAGTTAATAGTAAGTTATCCAGCATCCTTTGCTGTAGCACTTAAAAAATTTCCATGGCAATGTGCTGTGGCTAAACCAGGAAAATCTGGGGTACACTTGAAAATGAAAAGTGCTACAGGCACATCACTGTGAGACTGGCAAGTGAGAGGCCTTAAATTGAGAGTCCAATCCTTAGTACAGAATGCTAGCACATGTAGGAGTGGCAGCAGGATTAGAAGGCACTAGCTGTCCCTCCATCACACAATGCAGAATTAAAAAAATCCACATCTTAATTCCCATATCACTTACTACCTAGTACAACAGTTTCTTGAGAGCGAATGAACATTTTCCGTGTCTTACTGTCACAATGTCTGCTGAAGTAGTTTTACCTTAGGCATTATTATTCTCTCCTAAAGCTGACCCCTCCAGATTATTAGCAACCTGTTTTCATATCATCTTTTATATTTTATCAGGCAAAATAAATTTTTTTAAATAATTGATTTCAAAACTTTGGGGGTTCTAGACATTTTGGAAACCTGAAAATTTTTCGCAGCCCAGGAGAAGAGATGTAAGCGATGTCATTGAGCATGGTGCATGGGCCAGCTGTGGCCTATGCGCTCCCACCTGCTGGACCACTGTTTGGAAACAGCTGCTTTACATTTTTCTCTTGGATGTACCATCTGCTGCTGCTTTGACTCTGAAAATCGCTTTGATTAATTTCTTGAAGTCCTTCAAACATTAATAGCACAGAGGGGTTTTGTGGCTGGCTGTGGAGTCCAGCAGGCTAAAGTAGATTCTTCTGTCTGTGTTGCCTTTCCCTTCTCGCTGGTACCCAGGGCAAAGAAAAGACAAGGTGTTTAAGCCCAGCAAATTTTGCCTGTACTTGCACAAAAGCAGAGATCAGGCTCGTTAGCCCTTTCCAGCCTGAGAGCCAGCCGTGCGTCCTCGCAGGCAGTTCCTCCACTGCTGCACAGACCTGGGATGGCCTCGGCTTTGGGAGTGTCTTGAAGCAGAGAAGCAGGTCTGGCCGGGGAAGCGATCACCCGAGTGAGGCAGTCTGGGAACTTGCTGTGCAGGCAAAACACGTAACAACAAGCACCGGAGTCAGCATTGGGAAGGAAGATAGAGCCAGCCTGAGGTGCTGAGACATCAGCAGGGGCAGCAGATGAGAGAAAAAGGAAATATTGAGCTGGTTTCCTTTTGCTTAGGCTGGGTAAATGCAGGCCATCCCTCTTGATTCGCACCCGGCACAAAGAATCAAGAAAAAATGCAGGTCTTTTTATATATTTTTTTAACCTGTAGGGCTTCGTGGTGATCATCTACTCGGCATAGCTGAAAATAGAATTTCATGCTACTCTTTTAGAAAAAAAGAGTTAAAGTCCATTGAAATGGGACATAATATGGACAGGCAGCAAATGATGCACAAGCCAACGGGTCTATACTTTTTCCAGTTTCTGCTCTTAGTTAATCTTGAGGTAAAGGGAGAATTTTTACATCTAGCTTCATCTGTCAGTTAGTTTTCCTGGCTCGGCCTACGTTAAACTTCTCCTTATGGTTGGAACATTTTTCTGTGCAGACATAGTTGTAGACTCTGACCACATCACCGCTTATTCTTTCCAGTATTAAGAGGGTCTGATAGCTTTGGCGTATCTCAAAACCTGGATCCTCAAAAATCCTCAAAAAAAGCTCTTGATAATTGCACAGGGATAGCTGCACGTTCCTTTCTCTTCTCTTCTTCTCCCCGCTGATGTTTTTTTGGCTGAGGAGAGCAGTGATTGCATGAGTGCTCCCTGTGCAGAGGTGTGTTGGCACAGTAGCAACCAACCCAGCATCTTTGGGAAAGCCCAAGCAGACGGGTGGAGGAGGCCTTTGCTGCCGAGAGATTGAATCCCGCCTCTCATCAGCCCATTATATCAGCCTTCATCTCCCACTTGTTAAGTTTCCAACAAGCTCCTTCGTGCTCTCCTTTATCCTCTGCCCCTAAGCATGGGAGGAGTTACTCATAAACAGCTACAAAGCCTACCTTCTTTTTCTCCTTCACCTTCCTCCTGAAAAAAAACCCAACAACTATCCCATATTAACATGCTAAAAAGGAAGTTCTAAAGAGCTAGTGTACTGAATACCTGTTTCTTTCTATACCCTTCTCTGTACTTGTCTGTGTTTGTTATACATCTAAATCTATGACCAGAAACTGCATGAAATGCCAAATAATGGTAACAGCCTCCTAGAACATGTGGAGAGAAGACACTGTGGATCAGTGCTTTTTTCCTTGACTTCATGAAATACCAATTACGAGTGACTGCAAAATCAGAGGAACAATAAATGCAAAGTACTGCAGGGCTTGTATGGAGAAAACGGGAGCCAGTGTGGTGACTTGTCAAATGGTAAATGAAAGCTAGTCTGGAATCCCTGTGAAAATAAATTCACAAACATTTCCTCTTGGTCTATGTGCTCTTCATGGTGGAGCACATGGACCAAGCACATGGTTTTTTAACAGACTTTTTCTTTATCTGTCTGATGCCAGTTAGTTTGCCTGTCCTTTAGGCTTTGTGAGGGTTCACCCATATTTCTCCTTATAGTAAGAAACTCCATCAAAAATTCATTTTTCAAATGTCCCTATAGAAGCTATCTGTAGTACAGTGCCTACAGACCACTTCATTCCACAATGTTTTATGTACAATGCTAAATTTGCACATCTCCCAGTTGTTCCTTTGTACCTCTCAGCTCATTTTTCTCTTTTATCTGTTTGTCCTGTCTAATCGAGCCTAGACTAAGAGACCTTCTTAAACAAGAACCAATTTAATAATTTCTGGTGCTTCATCTAGTACAATGGCGTTCTGACTCTTATCAGAGTTTTTTACTGTAACTGTATATTCAACCAAACCAGCAGGGCTGTTTGGCTGTAGCCTCTTGGGATTCAGGAAAATCAATTGGTTGTCACTGGGGCAGTTCAGCAACAGCAGGACTAAAAGAAAAAAATTACAAAAATAGTAGTCCTATCCTATAAATCAGCAGGATGGTCATTGCTCCTTAGTGGTCAAAAAGCAAATGGCATGTTAGGAAAGGAACAGAATGCAAACACCATATATAAAGCCATATTTTGCTTCCACTTTGCAGCTCCAGTCCCACCATCTCAGAAAAGAATACGGTAGTGTGAAACAAATACAGAGAAGAGAATAGACTTAGAGGATCATAACAGTCATAGAACGGTTTCCATATAGGAAACAGCTGCGTAAGTTAGGGTTCTCCATCTAGAAAGGTGATGAGTGACAGGAGAGTTGACAGATGTGTAAAATCAGAGTGGTGTGGCAAGGTCAATAGATGTTGATTTTCACAGCCAAAGCAAAAAAAACCCACAGTACAAGCAGCAGATTCAAAAGAGAAGACAACTGTTCTTGACCGTATTGCCGAGCTGTAGAACTCCTTGCCTCTGGCTGTTGTAGGTGCTGAAATTTTATATGGGTTTAGGGAAACTGTGAGTTTATGGTAGCAAAATCCTTTGAGGCTCTCTGTAGTTATTAAAGCATATCTAGGTCAAGAGGTTCTTGTGCCTCGGGTACCTAAAATTGGCTTAGAGAAGCTGGTGAAGTATGATAAATGCTTGGCCTGTCCCTGTACGTTTTGCACATCATCTGCTCTTAGTCCCTGTTGGAGAAGGGTTTCTAGGCTTGATGGACCTTTCATCCAATCCAGTACAGCTGATTTTATGTTCTGTTCTCCCAGAAACGCAGGGTAAAGAGAGGGTTCAGACATGAGAATGAAGCCTGGAGAGACTGAGAATTTGGGCACTCTTTATTTAGAGAAACCAGAAAGAAAGTACAGGAACTGATATGAGTAAATGGCAGGTAAAATGCAAAGATGTTCAGAGGGGATCTTACATTACAAACGTTTAGAATTAAAGAAGACAATACACCGGAGTACAAAGTACAGTATACTACATGGAATGGGATTGGGAAAAACTATAATCTTTCTGGAGGTTTATAATCTAAGTCATCAGGATTTATGCGAGGAAAAGCCATCTCAGTAATTTACACAGAGAAAATGGATTAAAATACGTTGTTTTGAATACAGTTTCAGATTAAGGATGTGGGTGCACACAAAAACACTGTACACTCAGGTGTGTCATCACAGAGAAACGATTTCGTAGCAGCTGTCTGTGTGCATGTGCCTGTACTGTGCAATACCCCGTGGTAAACGCAAGGTACTACGCTTCACTTTTATGGAAGAAGTAATTGCCTTGCATGCATGATGAGGAACGTTCATGGCAGGTACTGTGGGTCCTTATGTTCGTGCAAACTTACTTGGCAGTAATTTGATCACAAGTCCATACCGTAATGGATAATTGTTACCTGGATAAATATGCTAAAATCATTTCAGGGAATAAAAGTGCATTACTTTCAAAAGACCGTTAATAAGATCTCTCACAAAGTTTACTGAACGTAAGTGGTAATAAACACTGAAATTATTAAATGCAGAGATAATTGTAGGGAAATTTGGAAAAAAAACTAACCAAGTGAGCTGAAAGGCCAGGATAATGCAAATGAAACCATGTGCTGCCAGTGCAAGGTAATTTATACAAAGGAAAAAACCCGATCTAATTGTATGCCCTCTGGGATTCAAGTAAATATACAGTTTTGGTTGGTGAAGGTGTAAGTATATTTATTATAATAAGCCTCAACTTCTCCAAGTCATATAAACAAATGCTTTCTGAAATGTGATTAAAATCCTACATTGCGTTAGGTAGTTAATGAAATAGTAATTTATTAGTATCAGTCATTAAAGAGAAGGTATTAATAATGTCCATTTTTATCAGATTTGCCAGCATTTTCTCCAGTGCTGCTCAGGAGTTCAGTAAATGTTTACATCATCAGTAAATAGTCTGGTAAAGTTCAGGGATAACATAAAGTTTGAGGAAATGGTAAATATCATATTTATAAATATAATATTTACTAAATAACAGTAAATAACAGTAAAAATTACAACACTACAATCTGATGAAATGTATTTTAATACAGTCAGATATAAAACAATATACAGAAATCCAGAATGAAGGTTGCAATTATAGAATTGAAGATTCAGTGATGTGCAGATGAATTAAATTACCAGAGAAAGTTCAGAGACTTCTTAAGGAAAAGCCACAAACATTGTCCAGGGACAGGAGACAAGTCCTACCCATAGAAAGTCTGTTCAATTTATCATGGAGAAAGCTGAGAAGTGATTGATACTGCACTTGAACAGACAAAAGATGTGGTATTAAGTAATTTTTCAACTTTGCAAATAGAGACATTATAATACAGTTAAAATCTGGAGTTTAAGATTACTTTGTGAAATAAAATGCATTTTACCTGCAATAAATGTAAATGAATGCTGAAATAGCTTGCTAAGGAAATTATTGACTCACAGCTATTTGTTTGTGTTTTTTTTTTTTTAAATAATCTTTCTAATATATATATATTTAAATATGGTTACTGGGAGGGATGTTGTTGCCTGTGTGTACAAGTGACTAGGGTGTTCAGGCTGACAGTTTGGCTCTTTTGCCCTTTGTATCGGCACTTCTCTACTCTACTCCGCTCTGTTTTTCACTACCCTATCAGTCAGGCCCTTTGTAGAGCGGGACTGTGTGCTGCATGCTAATCATGGCTACTGCTCTTCCACCCGTACATTAAAGTAGCAATGATAATGAACTCTCATATTGTAGGACTTCTCTGAAGGACTCAGGAAGTAGTCATCCCCATTGCACAACTGGATAACCGTATTTATGGTTTTTCATCTTCCGTTGACCCAGTTGACCACAGCTACAGGTAGAATGGGACAGTGAAATGCTGACTTGCAATATGCAAACCAGATATTCACTGCCTTGCAGTATTCAGTGCTAAGCTAGTGGTTTGCAATATTACATCAGATGATTTTGTAGTCCCCCTTCATGTACTCTTAATCTTTTAAAAAGCAGTTGTGATATACACGAGACAACAGACAGTTCAAAATGGAAATAGGCACTTTAAATTATTAAGAAGTCTTGTTTCAAAAATTAGTCATCATTGGATAGGTTTGTTTTTAACAGACTTTCACAAAGTTCAGTGTTATGTTTCATCTCTGATATTTTGATCAATGAAGTAAAAACACTTGTGATACAGCTTTTAGGTACTTGATTATTGGGAAAGTCAATAAAAATAGAAGATAGGGCAGGTATACAGAGCACCTTGGATCGCTTGATAAACTGATGCACCAGTTATTACATGTACTAACAGAACACATTTCATACTTACAAAAGGGAGACTGTATCCCAACAACCATTGCAAAAACTAACGGGCATCAGAGTAGCCAGCGAGCTGAAGTGCGATGCCTCGGCAATATCCACAGATGTACAAGCGGGAGTAGGGAGGCAGTTTTGTCTCTTAACGCAGCATAACGCAGCATTGGTAAGAGAACCATTGGAATACTGTTTTCAGCTGTGCTGGCTGCATTTTAAAATGGACCTGGAACAGAGTACAAAGAACTATTAGTACAATTTGATGGCTCACAAAATGTTGTACAGTAATGGCAGGATTCATCAGCCTTGATATAGTTGTCTACTTTAGTGTGAGACGATTACTCACTTCACTGTATTGACTAGATTTTGGTGGTTGGTAATATGTTGGTATGGACAGCAGACATTCATGGAGATGTTCTGCAATGAAGATACCTGAAGTTGGGCAAGACTCATCTGCCCGACTGTAGAACTTATGTTTGACACTACAACTGAAAAAGTAAAAAACCTGCTCCAATTCCTTTACTCTATTAGCCACTTAAAGACTGAAATTCTGGAACCACCCATCTCCTAGGCAGGTTCTGGTATAAGGTATTGAAAGTTTCAAGCTGGATCTTGGTAGAATGGATTCTATGACAGGATGAAGGTAATCTTGGAGTTAAAAAAATTGAAGACTGAGCACTGAAGTTTTGGAAGACTGATTTGTAATGTCTCTAGGAGAAAGATTAAGAGACACCTTGGCCAAATGTTACCATCTATATTAGAAGATGAATCTTATTCTGTACTCCTTTGATTTTATTCACTTACTCTCCATCAACTATAAAGGGTAGCACAAGGCAATTAGCTTGCATGTAGGCATGTTATACACCTGCATTTAGTTAATCAAGCTGACCCATGAGGAGCAATCCTGATTCCTAAACTTAGGTGTTTTGTGTCATTTTAGGTGCCTTAGGGACTGTAAAACACAGCAGATGTGGCACAAGCCCTACGAGAAACTCACACCCTTCTTGACCAGCAGCTGGAGGCCAGGCAAGATACCTTAGGGCATCCCAAGTGACATTAAACACCTGTGTGGAGACACCTGAATTGCTCCCCTAGTTATAGTTTACACTTTATATTTAATTTACCCAAAGCTTAAGGGCTAGGTGCTGGGAAGAAGTTACAATTTTCTCCCTTGCTACTTAATTTGGCTTCTGGAATTTTTCTTTCATCTTAGAATCATAGAATCGCCTAGGTTGGATGGGACCTTTCAGATCATCTAGTCCAACGATCAACCTAACGAGATCTTTCTCTAAAACAACAGGGACTGGACAGCAGGATAAGTAGTGGCATATGCCAGTATGCTTAGTGGTCTCAGAGAACCTCTCAGGTCCCATATTGGTGTGTTCTGCTCATAAAATCAAGTTTAAAACAATCGCTGGAATTTTTTCCCAGGTCATATTGGCAGGCTATAACAGGAGTCCGTTGCTTTCTTGTACAATGCAGGGGCAGTTCTCTTCCTGGGATGCTTTTCCTGATAAAGTTGCGGCTGCTGAAGGTGTGAAGGACGTTGGTGGTGTGCTTGAGCTTTCCTGTTCCCTTCCAGTGGTATATGGTAGGTTTTGTGGTTCTGGGGCTTTTGTACTAAGGGTCTTTAGGGTCTTACTTTTTTCAGTACTTGCCATGTAGATGGAAGGAGGGACGTTCAGTGGTTCCTTTTGGACTGATCGTATGTCACATAGCCCTTCATAATTGCAGATGCTGGATTTTTGTGATCTCTTCTCCTGTAACCATATCCATATACAATTCAGTTCCTGAACTATAACTGGACTACAGAGTATCTTATTACCCTTTATAAAGACCCTCAAGGGCAATGTGGTGGTGCCACACATTATTCTCTTTAGCATCTTCATTTTTCACTAGCTTGCACATAGCTTGTGTCACAAAAAGTTGTAAACTGTGACTAGCAATTAAAAGAAAATTAAATTCCTAATTAAATAAAATAAACAAGCACATAAATAAGTAAAATTCTCTATTAACCAGTAGTAACAGGCTTCCATATGCATTTGGTATATTTTCAGTTTGTGACTTAGTTTCTTTGACGGTTATAGTGGTTCAGATTTCCAAAAAGATGTCTGTCTTTTTCTGGGGTGAATGAAGCTGCAGAAAATAGATTTGCAGGTGAAGTTCAATCACGGAGGCAACCCCTCCTCAGCGTTCCTTTTTTGTTTCAGATGCCACCATAATCTAGGAAAATACAGCCATCATGCAAGAATGCTTATAAATAACATCTGCCTTAATCTTCTGTCGCTCTGGATTGAGGAAATCTGACAAGGTGTTCAGTGAATTCCTGTTAAAGGAACCAAGGCATAAAAGCAAAGAATTGCTGTCTAACTGTAATAACAGCCTTTGACAATCAGTTCTAAGGAAGTAATGGCCCACATGGGCTATGCATTTCACAGAGCTCTTGCCCAAATTTCACTACTTCTGTCAAGTATTTCCTTCATTTTGCTTTTCCAGGCCTCTTACATGACAACTGCCAAAGGTTTAAGAGAGAATATGAGAAAGTACATATACTCAGCTGCCCTTCCTGGCATTATACATCCTGAATGCCCTACAAAATAAAGAAAATACACAGTTCTAGAGTCAAACAATAACAAGGCAGCACTGCCTGTTTAGTAACATATCTCATCTTCTCTAAGGCATGTGAATTGATACTCCACAAAATCCAGCATTGCACTGTAGTAATTGCCACATTTTGAATGGATCAAAACTAGTCAGTATAGATGTAAAGAGACAGCAGTTTAAAAAACAATTATATTGTGGAAATCTCACTGTGGCAAACAAATATTAGCCATAAATGGTATGTTATCATTTTCATCTAATTTGTAGGGGAATTACTTATCAAATAATAGTGGATTATTTGACCTAGAACTAGAGACACAGGCTCGCAGTTGGCAGCTTAACAACATCAAATGTGAACCAGCATCTCAGAGTTCTGCCAGTTGCAGATAGCTATTCCCAGGAGTTGTAATTTAGCAAAGAAAAACAGAAAACCACCTAACATTAACAAAATGCAGCATCTAGGTGAATTCTGTAAGATGGATACTAGCAGGAGTGTACTTGCAAAGACTGCAAGTGCATGGAATCCAAAAGCTCAGGTGACTCTGCTTCCTCACAATGAATTAGCATTCCTCGCAGAGTTTCTGCCCAGGAGCTTCATAGATCACTTTTTGTAAAGTTTTATTTATTCATTGACCTGAGATCAGCTCACGCTTACTGTAGTGACAAAAGATAATAACATTTGAAGTTCCAGTTTACTGCTCCCCTTTTGCTTAAATTGACAGGGAAGTAGTTTGAAAGACGACTGAAAGAGTATCACTCAATTGGTGCATCTCTTGTCATGCAAAGCATGGAATATCTTCATTGTAGATAGCAGCACATGAGAAGATAGAGGGAGATTATTGGGATGATGCCAATGCTAAGTGTTCCTGAGATATTTCTTCACAGAAATTACCTGTACTTTTTCAGGGTTAGAAATTGTGTAATGCAAATACACATATCAATTTTATATTGATATATAGAACAGAATTATTCATGCAAGCTGAGAATTCGTCAGCCTAGTATTGCTCTTGTTGCAAATCAGGGAATTAAAGCATTCCAGCCAATTAATAGAATCATAGAATGGTTTGTGTTGGAAGGGACCTTCAAAGATCATCTAGTCCAATCCCCCTGCCATGGGCGGGGACATCTTTCACTATACCGGCTTGCTCAGAGGCCGTCCAAACTGACCTTGAACACCTCCAGGGATGGGCCATCCACAGCTTCACTGGGCAACCTGGTCCAGCATATTACTACCCTCATCATAAAGATTTTCTTCCTTAATGTCCAATCTAAACCCACCTTCTTTCTGTTTAAAACTGTTGCCCCGTGTCCTGTCACTCCAGGCCTTGGTAAAATGTCTCTCTCCATCTTTCTTTCCTATAACCCCCTTTAGAATAGAATAGAATAGAATAGAATAGAATAGTTCAGTTGGAAGGGACCTACAGTGATCATCTAGTCCAACTGCCTTCAGGGCTGACCAAAAGTTAAAGCATGTTATTAAGGGCATTGTCCAAATGCCTCTTAAACACTGCCAGGCTCGGGGCATCGACCACCTCTCCAGAAGCCTGTTCCAGGGTTTGACCACCTGCTCGGTAACAAAATGCTTCCTCATGTCCAGTCTGACCCTCTCCTGGCGCAGCTTTGAGCCATTCCCAGGCGTCCTGTCCCTGGATCCCAGGGAGCAGAGCTCAGCGCCTCCCTCTCCACGTCCCTCCTCAGGAAGCTGCAGGGAGCCATGAGGTGGCCCCTCAGCCTCCTCCTCTCCAAACGAGACAAACCCAGAGTCCTCAGCCACTCCTCAGAGGACATGCCTTACAGCCCTTCACCATCCTGGTTCCCCTCCTCTGGACCCATTCGAGGACCTTCACATCCTCAAATGGTGGGTCCCAGAGCTGCACACAGAGCTCCAGGGGAGGCCGCACCAGCGCTGAGCACAGCGGGACGATCCCCTCTGTGGACCGGTCGTGCCGTGTTTGATGTCCCAGGGACGTGGTTTGCCCTCTCGGTGCCAGGGGACACTGCTGGCTCCTGCTGAGCTGTGCCCACCAGCACCCCCAGGTCCCTTTCTGCAGGGCTGATCTCCAGACGCTCCTCTCCCAGTTTATACTTGTGTCCGGCATTACTCCATCCCAGGGGCAGAATCTGGCTTTTGTTTTTGTTAAATTTCATGCCATTGATGATTGCCCAGTGCTCTGATCTATCTAGATCCCTCTGCAAGGCCTCATGTCCCTCGAGAGAGTCCACAGCACCTCCCAGTTTAGTTTCATCAGCGAACTTGCTAATGGTGCAGTCAACTGAATCCAGATTGTTGATAAAACTATTGAACAGAACTGGCCCTAGAATTGAGCGCTGAGGAACACTGCTGGTGGCTGGCCACCAGCCAGATGTAGCCCCATCACTATGACCCCTTGAGCCCAGCTGTCCAGCCAGTTCTTCACCCAGCACACTTTATACCTGCTTATCCCACAGCTGGACAACTTGTCCAGATGGATGCTGTGGATGCTGTGAGGGCCAGCATCAAAGGCCTTACTAAAATCCAGAAAAACTTCATTGCTGGTGCACTCAGTCCCACTGTCCATGTCATTGATGAAGATAGTAAATTCTGCAGCATGAAGAAAACACACAAAACACATTACTTCACCTTACCCATTACTTAATTTTTTTTCTAGCTGTATAAATGCTAATGGCTCCTAAATAGAAAGCAACTCTAGATGAGTAGCTTTAAAGAAAACTGCCATGTGGAGTAAAAGTGAACATTGTAGCACCGCTCTCTGCTTCCATCAACAAACCTCTGCCCATATAGTGTCCTTTTTGACCAGGAGATCAGCTGCCTGTGCACTTGAAGTAACAGATACAGAGATCTTGATTTGCTCAAGTTTTTTCTCCTTGTATGCAGAAACTTCAACCTCTTCAACTCTTAGCTGGATCCAGAGGCTGTGGTAATCTTTCCTTATAGATGTAGACACAACCAGTCACTCATGAAACTTTTTATTCCCCAGACTCTAAATCTGTATCAGTCGACCATCAGCTTCCCATCTTGCACAAAGATAAGGTGCAGACACTTGTTCCAGCATCACAAGTGCAAATGGGACCATATCTTTTCCAATGCATTCCAGATAATTCCCAAGAACTGCCAAGTATTTTCACTCTCTGGAATCCTATTCAGTAAGTTAGTTTTCTCTTAAGAGCTGCAGAACATTTAAGATATTTTTTAAATTAAAGTCCTGCTTAGTTGTCATGGAAGCTTCAAACCGGAATTGATCTATTGAGGATTCTACGAGGAATACACTCCAGTGCATACACAGCAAGTGCAGTGTGTGTGTAGTTGAAGTTGCTGCTCTTGCCCACCTGTGCTGCCCCGCAGCCGTGACGAGAGTCCCAAGCGTGTTTGCCTCCTTGCACACACACACAGACGTTCTGTGCAGCGCTGGTGCTGTCACCCTGGCCTGACCTGGGGACACTGAGCTGTGTGACACCGTGGAGCTCAGCTGTGGTGCGCAGCAGGCTGCCTACACGGCTACAGCTCCTGCTGCAAACAAGTCATCACACAACCCAGGCAAAAGCACGAAAACTGCAGCTTCTTCCTGAATTTCATTTTTAAAACAAAAATGAGGATCTATTCACGGGAATCAAAGTACACAAGAGCTATACTTTATAAGCGAGCAAGCTCTATAATTTCCTCACACTTAGGCTTAGGGTAATCTAGGGTCTTCTTGGGGGAAAAGGATACTTTTTTTACAGTTTTCCTGCATTTCCTTGGGAACAGTGTGATAGTCAAACACACTCATTCTAGCTACTCTTAAATTTATTGTGCCCACTTGTTAGGGACTTGTCCTTAGGTCCTCGCAGGTCATGAGTTATTTAGGCTTATGGTGGCAGAAACATAATTTCTGGATTTTATTTCACAGTTCTCAGATTTGTGCATCTATTTGGAAGAAATTAAATCCACCTGAAGGAAGTGAGGAGGCTTAATGACTAGAACCTTGCCTGGGCAAACCCAGGAATGCCACGCTTAGCAGGCTGCAGGTCCCTTCCAAGCGGGGTTTGACGGTGCTTTCTCAGCAGTAACTTCTAAGGAGGAGGAGCTGGCTGAAATGAGGCGCAGCAGCTCCCTCCTTCGTGCTCGCCTTCTGCGCCAGAGAGGGTGACGGTGCAGGTTTTACAGCCTCGTTAATCACCCGGAGCTCTGTCCGTGCTCGGTGCGATCCGCTCCGGGTGTTCGCTGCGGCCCCGGGGACCCGTGGTGCCGGTACAGGTGACACGGGGACAGCGGCGTCCGCGCCGCCCCGGGGCCGCCCCGGCGCTCGTCCCTCCGCGGGTCCCCCGCAGCCCGGGGCTCCCCAGCAGGGCCCGAGCCGGGGAGCGGTCCGGGACGAGCGGCGCCAGCGCCCAAAGTGGCGGTCCGCGTGCG
>VYZM01000888.1:0-10436 GCA_013398915.1 Dromas ardeola | reverse complement strand
TTAAAACAAAAGGCAAATTAAGGTTAGCAATCAGCAGGCTAAAAAAGAAAGTTGGTCGTTCTGTTAGGTGCATCATCCTTGTTCATCACAGTGCTGCCCAATTTCAGTTGTTCCTTATTTTGCCCCAAAACATTTAACTGTGTTAAAGTAATGCTTTAACTGATTAATGCCTTTGCCTAATTTAAAGCTGCCTATCCATTTGGGATGTTCTCCAGCGTTACTCTGTGCGCTTTGAATTCCTTCCCTTTCGATTTTGCCATCATGAACCCCCAACCGTTGCCATTTACGAGGACGGATGTGTCACTGGAGTGAAACTGCTCTCATTGTTGGTTATTCTTGTCTTATAGCTCTCCCTCCCCTCATGGCTCGTCGATCTCAAAGCTCCTCGCAGGGGGACAATCCCCTTGACCCTAACTATCTTCCCCCCCATTACAAGGAGTATTATCGCTTAGCTCTGGATGTGCTTACTGAAGAGGGCAAAGAAAGTTACCAACGCTTCTTGGCAGAAGAAGCAGCCCCTGATTTTCTCTGCAACTCAGAGGTGGATCACATCATACAGAATCTCCAGAAACCCCAGTACGCCAATCAGGAAGGCAGCACAGACACCGCAGGTGACAATGACATGGATGGATCCTCTGGGACTTACTGGCCCATGAACTCAGACCTTGCTGTTCCTGAGCTTGACCTGGGCTGGCCAATGGTCTTTGGGTTCAGAGGAACAGAGGTGACAACCCTCGTGCAACCACCACCCCCGGACAATCCCAGCATTAAGGAGGAGGCTCGCAGAATGATTCGAGCAGCTCAACAGGTGAGACAGTGAAGAGCCAGCTAGAGCAGAGATAAAATCATGTGTGTGTGAAAGATGAATCAGAATGCATCAGGTCCTCTGCCAGTTCCCTTAACTTTGCTCCTAGGACCCGACAGAGGGGAAGGATGATTCTAGAACTACTTTTACTGCATCAGAGCTAGCCTCTGGTCTCATGAAAAACTGTATAAGGCCATGCTAAAATATACCAAGAGTTCACAGAATCACAAAACAGTTGAGGCTGAAAGGGAGATGGTCTAATCCAGTCCCACAGCTCAAAGCAGGGTCGATTAGAGAAGGTTACTTAGGACATGTCCTTGCATATCTCCACGGATGGAGACTCCACAACTTTTCTGGGCAACCTGTCCCAGTGTTCAATCACCCTTACAGTAAAAGATGTTTTCCTTATGTTTAACTGGAGTTTCCTGTATTTCAATTTGTGTCTTGTCCTTTCACTGGGTACCACTGAGAAGAATTGTCTCCATCTTTCTTACACCCTTCCATCAGGTATTTATACTCACTGATAAAGAGTTGGGAAGGACAGGGAGATAAAGCTCTGAAGCTACTTCCTATATTATCAGCATATAGATGCAGCTATATAGTGGCTGATTGAGCTTTGGCCAGGAAGTTACCTAAAAATGGGATGGGTGTTTGAGGGGGTGAGCCACGCAGCTCAATACAACCTTCCAGGGTGGTTATGTGACCAAAAAAATACCTGCTATCATTGGATTAATGAGTAAGGGAACACTCAGTGGCAGTGAGGTTTTTCCCTCATCTCTCACCCTCATACAGAATATGTACCTTAAAAAGCATTTCTGTTTCCAGTTCTGGGGCCCACAATGTTTAAAGGAATGTTTAAATGGGGAGGTTCCTGTTTAAAAAGGAAGTTGAAATGGAGACAGCGCAGCAGTGCAGCTTTGGAGTGTGAGGTGCCAGCGAACGTGATCAGTCAGGGCATAAGCAGGCACAGATGGCTGATGTCTTTCTTGCATTCTTTTCCTAGGTGGTGGCCATAGTGATGGACATTTTCACTGATGTGGACCTGCTGTTTGAGGTGTTGGATGCTGCTGCTCGCAGAGTGCCCGTGTACATCTTGCTGGATGAAATGAGCTCTCAGCTTTTCCTTGACACAGCTGCTAAATGCAGAGTCAATCTTAACTATGTGGAGGTGAGCAAACCAAAGACCTGCCCTGCCCCTACTTCGCATCCTGAGGGAGATATGTCCTGGGACACAGAGGGCTGTTATGACAGTGAAAACCCAAGAAAGGGGAAAGTGGCCCAGAGCCTAGTGAAAGATGAGTACAAGGAAAGTTAGCAGAGCTGGCACAACAATACAGAGCTGAAGGCTGAGGACACAGGAATAAAGGGGTTTATCTCTCCAATGTGTATGGAGGCAGAATCACTAGAGCTGAAGTATAAAAATGGTGGCAGGATGGAAGTTAAAAGAGCAAGGGGAAGAAGGAGGGGCAGAGGGGAGGGAAGTAACAGCTTCCAACTGAGTCAGTGCCTTGTCTGGTTTGCAGTTCCTAAGGGTGAGGACAGTTTCTGGCCCAACCTACTACTGCCGCACAGGGATGTCCTTCAAAGGCCACGTGAAAGAGAAATTCCTCTTGGTGGACTGCATGGTGGTGCTGAGTGGCAACTACAGGTGAGAAGCCCTGCAATGTTACATGTCCCACTTTCAGCGTGAAAGAAGCCGGTTAATTGGTAAAGCAGTGCTTCAGCACTTCCAAATGAACATCAGCGACAGGAGTTTTTCTCACTGAAAGATACTGAGCAGCAATTTTAAGGAAAAATACACCATTTTGCAACTGAGGTAGGTACACCAATTAAACAAGCCTTCAAGCCCAGACACCAAGCCAAGCTTCCATGATGTCAAGAGTGTAAATGATCTGCAAAAAAGATACAGTAATTATAAGGTGGTGTGGGTTAACCCCAGTAGGCAGCTAAGCCCCACACAGATGTTCGCTCACTACGCCCAGCACAATGTGAGAGAGAATCAGAAGGGCAAACATGAGAAAACTTGTGGGTTGAGATAAAGACAGTGTTTAATAACTAAAGCAAACCTGCACACACAAGCAAAGCAAAATAAGGAACCCATTCACTGCTTCCCATCGGCAAGCAGGTATCTAGCCGTTTCCAGGAAAGCAGAGCTTGACTTGGGAAGACAAACGCCATAATGCTGAACGTCTTCCTCCTTCCTGCACAGAATCACAGAACAGTTGAGGTTGGAAGGTACTTCTGGCAGTCATCTGGTCCAACCTCCCTCTGCTCAAGCAAGGCCACCTAGAGCCAGTTGCCCAGGACCTTTGTCCACATGGTTTCCGAATATCTCTAAGGAGGGAAACTCCACACAGTCCCAGGGCAACCCAGGCGTGGTTTGCCCTTGGTAAATCCCTGCTGCCTGATCCCAGTTGTCTTTCTGTTATTTCTGTGCCTGGAAATGGCTTCCAGGAAGATTTGCTCCACAGTTTTCCCTCAGACTGAGGTAAGGCTGCCTGCTCTAGTTCCCTAGTTGATCCTTTTGCTCTTTTGAAAGATGGGCACAACATTTTAGTTATAAGAAAACAATTACAACCCAAAGTTGCAGGAACATCTACTTCATGTGAGGATTATCATCAGCTCCCTCTCTTGCTGTTGTTACTACTGACTGGCTTATTTTAGAACAGAAGTCATTTACTGCCTTGTAAAATCCCCTGCAAAGATGTGAAGCCAAATCAATTCATAGCTATGAGGCTTGGGAACAATAGTGTGTAATGAATGGCTGCTTGAGGAGTAAATAGTATCAGGAGAATTTTCTTCAGGCAAGCAAATGGTTTAATGTAAAGTACAATTGAGTTACTTGATGCTAATATGCTAATCATTACTTCTGTTTCGCTTTGTAGTTTTATGTGGTCTTTTGAGAAGATTCACAGAAGCATTGCACACATCTTCCAGGGAGAGCTGGTGGCCAGCTTTGACGAAGAATTCCGAATTTTGTTTGCACAGTCAGAACCCCTTGTTCCTCCAGCCAACGTCTTGGCAAAGGCAGAAAACACATTTGCCATGACTCCCTTTGGCAGTAACATGCCTTTCTTTCCAAAAAAAGCACCCCTGATGTTCCAGAGGGATGACAGTCTTTTTCCCTCCTTTATGGACAGAGTTGATCCAGACAGATACTTCCTGTCAAATTTCAGGCGGGATGACATGTTGCGCCATACTGTGGAGGGGTCGGCCATGCGAATGTATAAAAAGGTAGAAATGGAGAATTCTCAGATGGATCCTGTCAGGGGTTTTCTCCGTTCCAAGCAGTTGGAGTTGGATGCTTTTAAGAGACACAGTTTTGCAGAAGGAACATTTGAAAATTTTGCTTCTTCTAAACAGTATGCCAGGCAGATGTTCTTGAACAATATGGATGAATTTAAAATCCAGTCTAGTCATTTTCAGAAGGATCAGTTCTACCAGTACCAGTTTGAACATCCCCATCTTTCTGGCAGACCACAGGGACTCTTTGACAGAATCCGAGGTGGTAGGCCAGGATTCAATGAACTGGAAGACTACGGAGAGGGACCCAGACACCCTGAACTTGAATCCAGTTTTCCACAGGAGGGTTTCCCCTTAAGGCTGGATTATGTACCTTCAAATTCTTCCAGGGAAGTGAGACATGGCTCTGATCAGCTGAATCCTGCAGGCAACGGCCCAATGGGAATGATGTTAAGGCGGCAGAATATAGGACAGAAATTTATTTGTCAGACTTCTCCTACACAGAAACAAAGCCTGGAACAACACCTGTTCTTACAAGACAAAGATGAGGACCACGATGAAGACAAGAATACACAGGAAAATAGAACAGGTTTACGTAACTGGAGGATTTCTTCATACCTTAGTGCGTACCAGTCCGAACCAGAAGAAGGTCTTCCAATGCCTATGGAATCAGAGGCATATAATGATGTTCTTGGGGACACCCTCACAAAGCACCCCACTGATCTCATCCCAGCATTCAAATCCCCTATGTCTTTTAATAGCAAGCCACTGGGAATTGAAAGTGCCAAAGAATTTGCAGATCCTGACAGAGCAGGTGAAGAATCCCCTATAATGAAACAAGATGCCTTTAGGTCCAGAATAAATCCTTTGATCCAGAGGAGCTCAAGACTCAGGTCCTCTCTGATTTTCAGTGCTGCCAAGTTAGATCAGCCTAACACCACAATAGAAAAGGTTCAGATGATCCAAAAAGAACAAATGTCCAGTGAGTTGACAAAAGACAATGAAACTATCAAGACAGCCACCTCATCTAAAGTGGCAGAACTTTTAGAGAAGTACAAAGCTGTGGGCAAAGACACAGAGCGAGCTACAGTCACTCATACCAAAGCTGCTTCCAGTTATCTACAGGAAGAGTCACAGAACACAGAGAAGAAATGTACCAAATCCGTGCAATATAAGATTCTGGAGAGTAGGGTACTAGACTCCAAAGACTCCTGCAGTACTTACAAAATGCATGGAGAGGCCGACAGACCATTTGGAATGGCCTCATCAACACCCCAGCTTGTTGACACATTGAGTAAAGATCCCCTAGCACATATTAGCACTAAAGTGGACAAATTATCATCTCGGTTTTACGCCATAGAGAATAAACCTGCCCTTCCGGAGAAGGAGAGTCTTATATTTGTAGGAGACACTCAGAAATTGACTCTTCCAGAGAAGAAGGAAAGAGTGACATTCAAAGACGACACTCAAAAATTAGTCAATACAGAAATGAAGAAACCACAGATGAGGACAAGTACCACATCAGTTCTTGAAAACTTATCTAGAAGTCAAGGATCTGACAGCTCTCTCAATAAATCTGAGGAAGATTGTTCAAAACAAGAACAAAATCCAATGGAATTTTTAAGAAAAGGGTCACTACGGCTGAAGCAGCTTTTGAACCCAAAAGGTGAAAAGAAATTGGAGGAGGAACTCACTTCTGAGAGTGGAAAATCTGACAAGCAGGCTGTGGTTCTCAAACGATCTTCTATAGGGGACTGTCAGGAAATGACAGAGGAAGAAAAAACCCATAAATTTGCAACACCACTTCCTCCCAAAAGCAGCCAGCCAACACAGGGGAGATTTCCTTCATCCACAGCTAACATCCTGTACAGCAGCAACCTCCGTGATGATACCAAGGTGATTTTGGAACAAATCTCTGCAAACAGCCAGAAGAACAGAGCTGAACTGGCCAAACAACTGCCATCCACTAGTAATCCTGATCTCTCTAAGTCAACTACAAGCTTGGAAAGGAAAGGTGAGAAGGAGAAAAGCTGTAACATCCACAGGTCAGAGAGTTTTGGGAGCCAGAAACGAAATCTTCAGCGGCAACCATCAGAGGACAGAGATACCCTCCTGAAAAAAATGGAGAATATGCGGAAGGAGAAGCGAGTCTACAGTAGATTTGAGGTCTTCTGCAAAAAGGATGAACATACAAGTCAAAGTGAAGAGGAATATGACACGGATGCCAAAGACAAGAAGATGGGAAAATTCATGCCCAAAATCCTGGGGACCTTCAAGACCAAAAAATGATCATAGAAATACTATTTAATTCCATATAATCACTGACTGTCAAAGGGGAATGAGGAAGTAACTTCTTTATGATGGCTATAAGCATCATAGGCCATACTCTTCGTGGTTAGTGAGTGGAAATGTGTTCAGCGTTAGACTCCTATGCCACAATTTGCCCAATAAAGTCAAGTGGTATCAGGCAACCTTATCACAGTACGTTTCAAATAAAATTATTAAATTGCCAAGATGCTTAAAACAAAGAAATAAAGTAAGAGTCTTTTTATGTTATGCTTAGGGAGTGTTTTCAGGAGACAAAACAATTCCACTTTCAGAAGGAAAGAATTAAAAATAGAAAATTCAATACTTGAGTTCTGTCCAGGAAAGAAAAATACACACTTACATGTATGTGCGTTAGCTGGAAACAGTGTTTAAAAACCAAATGTTTCTTAGGTACAGATGCCTTTTCTTTGTATCTAATAACAAATCAAGTATGGGAGGCACCTTTTTGAAGGTTTACAGGAGGAAAAAATATTGTAAACAACTTTTTGCCCTTATCTATGGTTATGGTCTTGTCTAGCAGTGCCTGCCATTTTCTAAGTGTATTGGTTCTGTTCTGTTACTGTTTTTTTTCCTTCTGTATAATGTAAGTAGTGCTTTAGGGGGTGAGCTGAAAGAAGCAGCTGAAAGGCCATAGAAAAGGAAATGGACCTACTATTAGAGAAATACCTGTTTTCAGGACTCCTTTTCAGCTGAGTTGGGAGTTTAATTAAGCATCTAAAATGCTGTCTTGGCCAAGCAGTAACTTCCTTGACAATGTAACTCCAATTAAGTGATTGTGGGGAGGAGGAGGCCTTCATTTGTTAGCACATCTTTCCATGTGAAGACAAGGAAAAAAGGGACTCATAATGGAAGGAATAAGGCTGCTGGAAATTTCAAGCTCAGGAGTGTTTTCTCTCATGTAACTTTCCTGTAGTAGTTTGGTACCAAGCTTGACCATGCAGCTTTAAAACAGCCCAGATTAGCCTGTAGGTTCATGCTGTTGTGTTACAGTGGCTTGCAGGACAGAAGGTAGAGACCGAGGCTGTCAAGAAAGCACTGTACATAATGTTTAGTTACTTAGCTGTTTGGTTTTTTCCCCCTCATCTTGGACATTCTCTGCTTGGCATCCAGGATTGCCAAATTGGGATATTTATTTTTTTTCCTGATCTTTGTGCTGTAGTCTAAAGACATGATGGCGAAGAATGCTCTCATGTGGAACTAGGCTTCTGAATTTCCCATTCCCATTAGTTTGGGTTTCATGATTACCCACTTGTGACACCAGTTGCAAGCTCAGCAAACCAGTTCAGGTATGTGGCTTACAGATGGGGGCAAGAGGCCACATCAATGCCTGAAGGTAACTTTAGTAGGGTCTTTAAAACTTTATCTTTTTTTTAGGATGCCAGCTCCCATGGTAGCAGGCTTTATATAATTTACATATCTGTAACAATTAATGATTATTTGACTGTTCATTGAAAACCTTGGGAAATGAATATGCAGAAAGATACATTGTCTGATCTGAAAAAAAGATTAATCTGATTTCCATATTAATACAGATGGTGGTAAAAATCTGCAAAAATCAAGAGGAATTATCGTTTTAACATAAGAAGGTAAACCTAGAAATTAAGTTAAGAGAGGAAAAAAGAAAAAAAAAGGAGGGAAGAAGCAGCCAAAATTGGAAAAAAAGCTGAAATGGATTTTTTACGCCTATTCCATATTGTATAAACGTATGCCATTTCAGATACATATGTACAAATTCATAAATGAATGCTGTATGTATATTTCATCTGCTCTTAGTAATGATTCAGATCCAGTTATTGGTGGGTCCCAAAATGAACTGTAATGATCAATACAGTTGTCCTCTGCTAGATGAGAGAGATGGAGATTATTTTACTCTAGAGAGGAAGATAGGCCATATATCCTATGATATATATGCTAGCCCTGTTTTGTGTAATTCTTACTCACATCATTCTATACCTCCCCAGCCTTTCCCAAACCTACCTGCTCCAGCATCATTCTGTAACAGACAAGTTCGAAATTTGATTATTTCTATAGTCACAGATTACATAAACATTTTATATTTTTGCTGTATTTGTTTAGATTTTTAGAATTTTGTCTTGTTCAGCCTGATGGGTTGAGTGTAAAAGTATGTTCCTGACCAGAACTAGAATGACCTATCTCTTCTAGTGATATGTTGATTACTAGATGTAGGTGTATACAAATATTGCAGAATAACTAATTCAATAAAAAGTTAGTGTTAAAGCCCATCATGACTCAGTCTGAGACTAGGTTCACAGAGGATCTTAGATGTTACAGAATCACAGAATGATATGGGTTGGAAGGGACCTCTGGAGATCACCCAGTCCAATCCCACTGCCAGAGCAGGGTCACCCAGAGCAGGTGGCACAGGAACGTGTCCAGGCAGGTTTTGAATGTCTCCAGAGACGGAGACTCCACCACCTCTCTGGGCAGCCTGTGCCAGGGCTCTGCCACCCTCAAAGGAAAGAAGTTCCTCCTCATGTTGAGATGGAACTTCCTATGCTCAAGTTTGTGCCCATTACCTCTTGGCCTGTCACTGGGCACCACTGAAAAGAGCCTGGCCCCATCCTCCTGACACCCCCCCTTTAAGTATTTATAAGCATTGATAAGATCCCCCTTCAGACTTCTTTTTTCCATGCTGAAAAGACCTGTGTCCCTCAGTCTTTCCTCATAAGAGAGGTGCTCCAGTCCCCTAATAATCTTTGTAGCCCTTTGCTGTACCCTTTCCAGCAGTTCCCTGTCCTTCTTGAACCAGGGAGCCCAGAAATGGACACAGTACTCCAGATGTGGCCTCACCAAGGCAGAGTAGAGGGGGAGGATAACCTCCCTCGATCTGCTTGCCACTCTCTTCTTGATGTTGTGTTATATCGTCAAATTGCTAGTGCTAGACTTATCAGTGGAAGTCACAACCCTGAATTAAACAGTAGGCTCCTTTTCCCGTGCATGAGAACTGGCATCTTAGACTCACAAGAGCCAACATGCTGCACAGAGCACTGCCTACGCAATATCTTCACGCTGTCATTGCCATTACCTGTACATGGGATAGACAGGAAATGCCTATTTTATGAATATGCCAGGATAAACCAGGACTTCACTGTGAGGTGCACTGCCAGCTCCCTAGTATTACCAGACTTAAGTGACCACAACTGGTACCAGAAGTTAATGTACTATTTTTTTACTTAACTAGACTTTGGTGTTTAGATACTAAAAGATAAAATGAATATGCTATCAGTGACAGTGGTACTCACATGTTGGAATTTAGTGCCTGAATCCCCTCTGTAACTGTAGTCCCAACATTCTGGAATAACTATCTTTTATCATAGGTGAAGTAAAATTTCAGGGACAGAGACTTCTTATAAGAACTTCAAGTTAATGAAGAGAATGTATCAAAAATCAGGAATATAGTTTTAAAGTTTACTATAGTCCCACTGTTGCCTGATAACAACTTCATGATGTTTCAGCAATAGTATCTCTTGGAAAATTACTTTCTGAAAGGAAAGAAGAAATTACCATATTATTCATTGAACAAGATACCCCTGTATTTTTCCCCCTTTCACACACAGCAAACATTGACTGAAAGACAAAGAAATAAAGTATTTATTATTACAATATTACAAATTACATGGTCGGTAAGGTACTAAATATTGTAGCAGAACTCACCTATATTTAAAATGGTTTTCTACTTGATTTTAATGAAAATAAGACCCATTGATTATGTTCATTTACCCCAGAGGAATCGTAGAAATTAGAGGAAAACAAAATGAAGGGCTTTAAGATTATCTATGAGGAGTTCAGTTGTCTTGGTCTTCAGAGAACAGTTAGTTACCTGTTCTGCTCAAAATTAATATCCACATTTAGGCAATGCACCTGAAACTGCTAAAGAATCATAGAATCATAGAATGGGTCTTGCAGCCTGTTGTCGCAGTGGAGGTGGGAGATGATGACCCATGTGCTAGCAAAGACAGGAGGAGTAGTGATAGGCTGGCAACTGCAGAAATGTCTGAGCATGGTCAGGTGAGAAGAAGGGCTTGTCCTCCCAATAAAG
>VYZM01000887.1:107037-135556 GCA_013398915.1 Dromas ardeola | reverse complement strand
TATGATTCTATGATTTCAATACTTTAATATAGTCCTTTATTATGAAATATAAAAAAATACTATACAAAATACTATGTATCAGTATAATGACCCAGGTAGTGAGGAAAGATTGGTTATACTTGGTCTATGTTCTTTGATTTTTATTATTTGATTATGTAGTTTGGATATGTCTTCTAGACCATTAACAAGCCAGGGATCCTTCCACAATCCCCTTCAATCTAGAGGTATAGATGTAGCCTTTGAAATTCTGGCCAGTTCCACAAATCTGCTGGTGATCTGCTCTCCAAGTAAATCAAGTGCACAGAGACAAATTGAAAAGTGATCATTGGTGGCTGCTATCGAAACATCTTTCAATAAAATGATGGACGAAATACGAAATGGTACTGATGACATATCAGAGACACGAAATTTAAAATCTAGGTCTTGGAACATACTTCAAATCTCTTCTTAGAGATATCTGTCATGAAATTTGTAAAAAAAAAAATAAATATCTAGGAATCTAGAAAACAGCTAGGCTGTTGATTCCACTGCCTGTAATTATGAAGGGTATTTCCTCAATGTTTCTCTAAGTGTCTTCTAATTTCTAACTGCCTTGAGTTGGATAGGATAGGATAGGATAGGATAGGATAGGATAGGATAGGATAGGATAGGATAGGATAGGATAGGATAGGAAAGGTAGCCTTTAACACAGAAATATTTCTCTTCTTAGCAACTCTTCTGAAAAGATTCAAAGTTATTGAATTTCAAATTGCAGTTTAATTCATTACTCTCATTGAAACCATCTAAATGAAAATCTTAAATCAAGGCCATGATGATCTCTCTGATAGAAATATTCTGGTTCTCTGACATCAGTCATAACTGTTAAATGACTCTCTGAATTCCGTTTCTCTTTCTCACAGAAATATCAACTTGAAAGATTGAAATAAAACTGAACTTAGTTGGAATACTAGTGAGTCTGATTTCTTCTTGAATAGAACTTATGAATCTTGGGAACGCCTTCAAAGTTGGAGCCTGTCATTCAGTTTGGAAGGAATACAAATAAAACTAAAAGAGCCTTCCCACACATAAAATTTGTTTCAGCTCAACTAGAAAAAGGAACACCCACTGTATATTTATGCAAAATACAAAATGTGATATTGTTACCCTAGTGAGATCAGCAACCAAAAAAATCCCATGAAATTCAAAGAAGCTCAAATTTCAGCTAAAAATAATGTAAGCTTTCCAGGTAACCCTAAGAATTTCCAGATTGCTGTATTGGTTTTGATATATCATTCTTATTCCTTTTACTTTGAGCTGGACCGTCCTTCATAGGATTCATCAGTGGCTTTGAAAATATTATGAATACAAGGTTATTTTCCAGCTATATTCATTGGAACATATGAGAGGTTGATATCCAACATCAATAGTTTACTTGTGTCTATTCATATCTAATAAAAAAGTCGCTGTCGTTTCATCTAAAGTTTCCTCTGTAATAACAAATAGCTATCTGTACAATTTTGTTAAAAAATCTTTCACACATGCAGAAACAAGATTTTTGTAAAAAAGTACTTTTGCCTTTCAACTCTATCATAAAAGACTGAAAACATTGCACATAATATTAACATCATCTTGGAACATTAATCATAAAAAAAGAAATCTAAACTATGTAATCCTCTCTTCAGACAGCAAAAACTTATTTATTATGAATGTATGTCCTTCCAGATTATTTACATCATCTTGATTTCGTTACACTTAACATATTTATGAAAAATTAACAATAATGAAAATGTTATCATTTACAGATCTAAATCCATTCTATATCCTAAATATCATTTGTATAATTATCTGTATTGCTTTAGAGTATTGTTAAGGAACTGTCATTATTGTTTAAAACAGAAAACCAAAAGTAAAAGCTCTTGAGTTCCACATAGCATCTGTAAAATGTCTTTTTACAGATGTGGAAAGTATACCAGGAAAGTATACGTTGTTTAGAGCTCATCTGACCACATTCAGTGGCATCTAAGCTAGTCATTCCAAGATCCTTTTATAACCAATGGAAAAAAAAGAGGGACTTCAAGAGATTCTACTGAAAAGCTGGGCCCTAAAATTGCCCCCTTCCTCTGACAGTACAAAAGTAGGATTACTAGTTCAGATGCAGATAGACTACTATTTCAGATAGGGTATATAACTTAAATTTAGGTGAGATTAATTCCATTTTCTGTAATAAAAAGGCTGAAATGGTGACCCAGATTCTCATTGCATGCACCACTTACAAGAGAAACCAGCCTTACTGGTGTGCTTGAGCAGTATAAAAATGAGATATCTGTGAAAGACCTGAAGTAATTGAAAACCTCTGGTTTGGGGTAGGAGGATGCTATCTTGGTTTCTGCTTGGCATATATACTTTTCCATTAAATTCTAGCAAACCCTTAACACTGAAAGGAGAAATAAGATGCCAGTCACAACCTCTGAATTCCTGGAGAAGTCTTGGATCCTTATAGAATCAGCATAAGATTCTGCTCTTTCTTAACTTCTGGGTTTAAGTCTTTGTTCCCTGTAATGCATGACACAAATTCATTCTTGTGATACAGAATAGAAGGTGTCCATTGATCTTCCTATCTCCTAATGTGGGAACCTGGGATACAATCCAATCTGCTTCCACCTCCAGTTGCAACACCTACAGATCCTGCTGCTGTCCAAAGCGTTTTTAGGGATAAAACAAGCAAACAAAAGGATCTGACTCATCAATTTTACTGGCTCCTTTAGTAGACTTGACAAAATGGTTCATGCTAAACAAGTTCTGATACATGTTTTGAAGTTTGTTTGTAACAAATCCGTTTATGAACAAAGTTTCCTGTGTTCATAAAATTCATTTGTAAATAACGTTTCAATTGGTTTTGGATAAGAGTCAAAGGCATCAAAGGTATCTTTTTAAATAATCAGGAAAACACTATTTTCCTGCTTATGTTCTGAACAACTGGGTGGACTACAAATATTTTTCTTTGTAGATGAAAATAAAATCTGTGATGTAGGCTTTGTGGCCTTACTTTATGAATAAGTGCAAGGGAGAATTTTTTTTTTTATTCCCTGAAGATATATTAGCCCTTAAAAGAACTTTAGTTTTGTATTTTGTGTTTTATTGAGAATAACTTGAAGTTAATTGAAAACATTGAATCAAATAGTAAGAACTCCAGTCATATTTTTTATGCCTGGGGCTTACAATTATTTAAGTGCCTAAGTAAAGCTATGGGTTATGAGCTGTAGACCCTTAGATTTGAATATTCCGGCCTTACATTTTTATAATTAGTGCTACATAATTTCTTAAAAACATGTCCTATGTAATTATTTCAAAGTTCTGATCTCAGAAAGATGTGGATTCCACTTTTTGGGTGAAATCACCGTTTGGGGTTTACAGCATTTACTTTGAATTTTCAGAAGCCACTCACATAGAGAATTCATTTGTATTTACCATTAACATAAAGAGCACGTTTTAAATTTCATATCACAGGACTAAGATGACCAGACTTACTGTGACCTTAGAGTTGTCAGCAAACAGCAAAACAATGTTCCCTTCTGATCTTGTTTGCGCACGCAGACACTGAAGGCTGTGCAATTGCTATTGAAACATGCCTGTGGTTCCCTGACGTGTGCTAGGAGCACTGTAGGTCAAATAGCCGTATGTATTCACTCTTCTGATAAGATTACAGTGTACAGTAACCCCTAGATACCTCAAGGGAATTTGTCAAAGCAGACGTTCACACCAGTACATACTTCATTGGTAAAAGAAATTTGCATAAGTTTCAGTACACGCCATGGCTGACCTCATGACCAGATTTATTTGCTTTCCAAGTTGCACTACAGAATCTCAGCAGGCTTTCTGTGGGAATCCCGTATGGACTGAAGGTACTTAGGACACAGGACATCCCATAATCACAGCTTTTAGAGAAAGCATACTTTCTTTGCTTTATAGCCATAGCTGTTGACAGGAATATGCCGCTGTATTTGTATTATGGTGTGAAGTAATTCCTTTTGCCAGAAAATGTGCAGTGCCCATTTGGATACGTAGAGTTTACCTGGGATCAAGTAAAGAGCTGAGAACTTTATGGAAGAGAAATTCTGTAAGAATAATTAAATGCACAAGCTAAATACATCCACAATTATTATAGTCCATGAGGTTGGACAGGTAGGCTGTCCAAATATTAGCTTGAGAAACTATTAGTCCCAAGAACCCGATGTTGACATTATATGCACTAAGGTTTAATTTAGACCAGGTCTGATCAAGCCTTGTGGACTGAAGGCCTGTTAGTGACAGAGTCCAATACTCTCTGACTCAGTTCTTTTAGCTGTTCTGAGCATAGAGGGTGTAATGTTTAATTTCAAACGTAGTTATTTAAAGATAAGTTATTTTATGTGTGGTGATTTAGCAGGGTGATACAAAATGTATTTCCTAACACAACACAAATGT
Source organism: Dromas ardeola (assembly GCA_013398915.1). Taxonomy (NCBI): domain Eukaryota; kingdom Metazoa; phylum Chordata; class Aves; order Charadriiformes; family Dromadidae; genus Dromas; species Dromas ardeola. Next base: position 131,113 of record VYZM01000887.1, on the reverse strand, counting down.
AAGTTACACTTAGCAAAATATATATAGCAATTGCAATACCCAGTTCTATCACACCACCAATGTGATTCCCATTATCACTCTCTATAATATGCTCATCGTCACGACACTGGAGTGTCCCAGTCTCCAAGAGAGAATATGTGGATTGAAGTCACCTCAAGCCTATTGCTCTCTCTGAAATTCTTGTGTTAGTTGCTCTGCTTTTGTACTCTGTATTGGGCTGATCTACACATTCACTACCCCCATGCTAGCTCAGGGAGAAGTTTACACTCTTTCAGTGAACTTAGAAGCACACTACCAGTTGATTCCACTCAACTATTGATAGCTGTTTATCTAAGACAAAGGCCTCCCCCCTGTCTTCTTCATGTTGAGGTAAAGTCAACTTCTTTGCAACAGCTGTAGTCAATCACACCCTGAGCTTCACTGACACATCACGGGCCCATTCCCTCTGAGCCTTCTTCCATTGTTGTGATTTATTGGTGAGTCACAGTTAGCAACCCAAGTGCATTGGGTGCAGTCCTAGAGTGGCTTTATTTGGATGTCACCTGAACAATAACCAATTTAAAAGCTCCAAGAGTGTCCTGTGAGACAAATCAATGTGCAGTAAATGAAGGTGATCAGAATATTCACTGACAAAGCACACAAACTAAAGCTGTAATATACAAGCATCCACAGAAATAACGTCCAACTTCTGAAGGCCCTTAACTGTTAATAGAGTGGGAGGTTGTGAGAGCATTAGGAGGAATTACCATGCAAGCAAAGCAAAACAAGGAATTCATTCACTCCTTCCCATCAGCAGGCAGGTGTTCAGCCATGTCCAGGAAAGCAGGGCTCCATCACGCGTAATGGTTTGTATTGATCTTATTCTTCCTTATATATCTGCTTATGACCATGGTTGAAAATGGGATGCATGACTTGATGCAGCTGTTTTTACAATTTTAAGTGATTTTTGCAATTGGTAACCAGAAGGAAAAGACCAGACAGATTAACTTCTGAAACAGATAACCAGAGATGCCATTCAGTCCTTCTGACCTTGCCTATATATTTGACAACCTAGATATTCCCCCTCAGATTATTAAAAACACTTAATACTTTATTGACTGCAGTATTAATCATTTACTGTTAGAGAACTGTCTGAAATGAATAGCTATCATGTAGATGTAAGTTACATATCTGACTGGATCTGATCCCAGACACCTGCAGTGGGGCAGGTGGGCAGCTTAGAGGACATTTGTTCTCTGCCTTGAACATGATATTAAATAATGAAACCTGCAATACGGAGGAGGGACAGAGCTAACTGTGCCGATCTAGTGAACCTGAGAAAAAAAAGGCATATTCCTTTAAGTGCATGAGTATTTTTATTTTTTTGAAACTTACACTGCAACATAATGACAGATGCGAAGTAACTTGCAAATAGCAATAATTATCAAGAGTAAGGAAAAACTATTGATGCAGACAATGTTCTTAGTTAAGCAGAAGTGTGGACAAATGATCTCTCATTATAAAAGCAGGAGAGCATAACAGACTACACTTTCCAGTCCTAAGGCTAGTCTGGAACTTACTGCTCCAAAGAAAAAAAAAAAGTTAAGAAAAAAAAAAAAAGAATCCCAACCCATTATCAGATCAAAGATCGAACATTTTCTTGGTATTGAACCTGGGATGGATTCTGAAAGGTAGTGGAAGAGTTCAGGTCAGCCAAACTCTTACTACTTCTTTGAAAGGAAATATTCTCATTTTGGGAGGCATTCTTGGAAATAATTCTGAAAAAGAAGGTAAGATTGGGGAAAAATCGCATCTCTCTCAGAAGGAGAAGCCTGAGTGAGAGGGTTCTGCCCTGGAACATGGATGACATGGAAAAGGACTTTGATTAAAAAGGACACTTTGACTTATTACTTGGACGATGATTTTGCGCTAAGGATTTGATTGTTTGATATCATTAAAGAGCTGATGTTCCTCTGTTTGTTTTATGGTTTATATTTAATATGCCACTTAATGGACCTGCTGATTATACCTGTATGGAACGCATGAGGTTATTTTATGTGTACTGAAGTGCATCATGGCCACTTACTAACACTCAGCAGTATGAGCTGCCTCACTATTACTAACACTGACCTTTAACTTCATGTCATGAAGAACTGAGCAATTGCCAAGACTTTTTCCCTCCCCCTCCCCAAAATGGAGAACTATCTGTTTTAATAGTTGCACTTCCAACTATTCCAGTGCAAATTTAGCCTGGGTGTCCTCTGTTACCCCCATTGCTGAGGTTTAGGACTGCAAATAGTGTGTGCTTGCAGATATAGTCCAAGAGGAGATTCATAACTAACTCTCCTCAGGTGTGTTTTGTATTTTTTTTAAATTCCCCACCTCCTCATCCCCCATGGAAGGAAAGGGCTTACTATTTTTTATTTATTTTTTTAAAATTAAATAGCTCTTATTTGAGCCTTCTGAATCTTCAAGGCCAGCCTGGTGATGTTTTTTTTGTCTTAGATCACAACGTGAAACATTTAGAGTTGGACCATCCAGATGTAAATCCTTAAACTTATTCTGGAGGAATGTCTTTGCAAAACAGTGAGAACATTCGGATTTTACCAAATGCTTTACCCTGGCTTAATTTTGTCTCTCTCTCTCTCTCTAAGCAGCGGTTTCAAGTATCAATGTTACAAATAGCTGCAGGTTATATGTTCTAAGAAAACTGAGATACGATAGCATAAAAGATTATAAAGTATATTGCACCAATGAAAGGATACTGAGGGGAAGAAAAGTGTGTCCTTTTGCTTGACACACCTCTCACTAAGTATATTTTTATTGTAAAAGCTAGTTGAAATTTCATTATTTTTTTGCTCACCCTACAGTACCTTCTTTTATTACAGCCTATCTTTTTAGATGGGTATGGGTTTCATTCAGTTGACTACCCATAGTCATCTATTGCCATTTGAGATACTTAGACTTGACATCTTGTACTGGTTTTAGCTGGGGTAGAGTTAATTTTCTTCATAGTATTTTCTATGGTGCTATGCTCTGGTTTTGTGATGAAAACAGTCTTGGTAACACAGGGATGTTTTAGCTATTGCTGAGCAGTGCTTACACAATATCAAGGTCTTGTTTCTCACACTGCCCTGCCAGCAAGTAGGCTGGGGGTGCACAAGAAGTTGGGAGTGGACACAGCTGGGACAGCTGATCCCAACTGACAGAAGGGATATCTCAGACCATATGATGTTATGCTCAGCAATAAAGGTGGGGGCGGAAGGAGAAAGGGAGGATATTCAGAGTTAGGGTGTTTGTCTTCCTAAGTAACCATTATGGAAGCCCTGCTTTCCTGGACATGGCTGAACAGCTGCCTGCTGATGGGAAGGAGTGAATGAATTCCTTGTTTTGCTTTGCTTGCATGCACCACTTTTCCTTCACCTATTAATCTGTCTTTATCACAACCCATGAGTGTTTTCACTTTCACCCTTCCAATTCTCTCCTCCATCCTACTGTGGGAGGTGAGTGAGCAGCTGCTGTGGGCTGAGCTGCCAGGCTGGACTTAAACTACAGAACATCTGCATATGGCTTACAGACATGACTGAGGACACATGGCCTTTTGTAGTGGCACCTGGATGCTGGGCATCTCAAGTGTAACTCCTACCTGTGGGAAAATGAACACCCTATGTGCCTGTCCAGTGTTCAGTGAAAGAAAAATTTCTGGCTTCCTTAAAACACATAGTCTGACCATTCTGTCTTTTCAGATGCTTCACAGAAGGCTTCATGTGAAAACAAACCAACCAACCGACCTGTAGCAAAATGAAAAAAAGAAAAGTCACTCCATAAGATCATCTGCCTGGACATTTGAAGTGTATATGCTTTAAGGAGCAAATATATCACTGGATCCAGTTGGGTCAGGAGATGGGTTCTCGAAGAAAAAAAAGGTTTCAGATATTAAGACTTTAGCAACATATATATCATCAAAAGACTCTTCAAACCTTGTTTTCAAAATGAGTTTAGCTACAATCAAGTCCTGTTTTTTGGGGGGAAGGGGGAGGGGGGCCAGTTATGCTTGTATGCATCCAATTTGCAAATGTACACTTCTAATTGGTTTTACACAGCTCCTGGGTTAGGCAAAGGTCTCAGATAGTAGGATACTCATTAAACTGTTATTTGACATTGCTTCCTCTGAAGAAAATAAGGAGGGGGCAAGACAAAATTGTAACCTTTGTTACTAAATAGCAATGAAAATACTGTGAAACAGCTTTTAAAATAATTGGTACAATATGTTGATGGTTAGAAGAGAAAGGAAGAAAAAACAACTAAACAAAAATGTTAAATGCTAAGAAAAAAATTTCTTTTTACTTGTGGATGCTCTTGGACACCAAGAATCCTATTAACTAGTTATTTGCATTTGCATAGTACTTTTTCATCTATGTATTTCTATTTTGGAAATAGATGTCCAATGACAACCTCACACAGTAAATTTAGGAGATCCAAACCCTACTAAATATCAGCAAGACTCAGGATTTATGTTTGCCTCTTATTAAGTAATAATTCTTTGTGGAAGAATGCTCTTGGACTGTAAAACCTTCACTGGCATCATCTTTTCACTTATGTCTGAGTGTTTAGAGTTAAAGCATCTCTGCTGACACTAGTTTGGTACTTTCCATAATTTGACATCAACTGGTCGTGAAGCAGAGAGTCATCCAAATATATTTATTCATCTTCTCTTGACCTGCACACCCTGAAGAAACTCCACTGCACTGTGAGCCAGAACACGAGAGAATCACAGGTCACATGATAACACTCCTCCTCCTATTCATTCTTCCTATATGTGCAGTATTCTAAGGCAGATTTATGCTATTCAAACCATCAAATTTAATTGGAATACCATGATTCTATAGTCAGAAAAAGAAAAAAACACAGCTAGAACATTCTGATAGCTTTTATTCATGGTTGCTCTAAAGCAACAAATGTAAAGCTGTAACTGACCTGCCTGAACTTAAAAAAAAAAAAAAAAAGGCAGCCAGAATGTTTCAGAATCCCAAAATAGTCTTGAATGCCTTCATCTTTCCTTTGGTTCACATTTTCTTTGCATCTTGTGGGGGTCTTCCTCTGAAGTAACATCAGAGGTAGTTATGTACACCAAAGGATGAAATATTCAGTGAAGAACCCTCTTAGTTATACATTCCTTTAATCCTGAGGCTGTAGAATTTCATTTATGTTCCATATATTTAATACTAAACTAATCAAAGATATGTCTCACCTGTCATAAACCTTCCTTTGGTGTTCTCCTCCTGGGGTTCAAAATCTAGAATATCACCTATTGACAAAATTTCTTTATCAGAAGTGCAGCTGTTCATGAAATTTTGCATGGAAAAGCGTATAAATACAAAATTAGCTACCGTTTTAGGTCTATTACTGGAGTGCCAAGACTTCAGCAGATGCAACATATATCTAGGGTAGATTTTACTTAGAGCAATGTACAATACTTCTCTGGAATGGCCACTGCCTGTATGAATATACCTAATGGCAGCAAGAGTTGAGAGTCTATTAAATTACATGACTGAATTCATTGTACCAGTAAATTAATATTTAATCTTAGTCTTATGTTATGTGTGCAATCAAGGGAATTGGACAGCCACCCTTGTAAGTCTGCTTTTTGTTTGTTTGTTTGTAAAGGCAGCAATTGCCATTCTTTTGTCATAAAGCCAACTGGCATGTATGCCAGACACACTGAACATTTATTTGTTATTTCTTCCATCATCTACTCTAGGAAGTAACAGAAAATTATGTTTTTATTTTCATAGTTTTCCTCTGGCTCTGAAATGTCTTCATGTGCATTCCAGAGAGTTACTATGTGGTTTCAAGACATTATCGCCTGAGACACTGTGCCAGGGCATTAGAAAAACTGACTCAAGAATTACCTCTATTATTCACAAGAAGAAATAGTTTTCTCTTTGTCTCTTTGACAGGAATTCCTGGAAGCCAAGGCTACCCGGGTTTTTAAAGCTTTGTCTCAGTTTATGAGATATCTAGATAACTGTAGGCATGATTAATGATTCTCAAATAATGTAATCTGTACATAGGCAACATTCAAAGTGTTGCCTACGATTATAAAGAGAAATACTGTAGCAAAAGCTCAATTACTACTATTGTTTGAAAGCTGCTTTTGAAAAAGGAGGGGTGCAGTCCCACCTACAATTCATGTTTGACTATGTCCTTGTGAAGTGTGCGTATTATCAGACACATATTTTATACAGCTATAATATATTATTCGGAAGATTTCTGGTCTATCAAAAAATAAAAAGAAAATATTATTCCTGTTAAGACACAGAATTTTACTAAAAAGCTGGTTTTCATTCTCTATACATTAAATATAAATTTTAAACTTTCTAGTCCCTTTTGGTAACGCAGGTTCATTTGTATTTTGTTCTGTGCTGCTGCAGAAGCAGCAGACAGCAAACCACCCAGATGAGAGAGGGATTTCATCTAACAACACAGACATCTTAGCAATTTTTTACTTTCTCAATGGATAATTTTCTAAAAGTTCTTCCAAAGTTTATGGCATAGCATGTAATTATTTTCAGGTTTTTATTTCTGCACAGCTTGTTCTACAAATGTCAATAGAAAACATGTAAGATTTTACTCATCCCAAAGTCTTGTTTAGATGGATATTGCCAAATTATTTTTTTTATCGATTTCTCAGTATATTTCTTGTCCGCTTTTTGCCTTCTGAAAGTCTGAGTGCTTTTCTAAAGATAATGGGTACACAACTGAGAGGACCAAGGCTGTGTCTGTCAAAGCAAAAAACAATTACCATAAAATGTAATCATTAAGGAATAGTACAAACATATCTAACAAAAAACCCCAGATGTCAATGAGTGTGTGAAATTCTGCTGCTCATAGACTAGGTGAAACATTTTCTGAAAGATAGATGAGAGGTATGTGCAGACATAGAGAGTTACTTATTGCCCAAAGGTTTCGAAAATATAGAGTCAATTGTTTTACAGATGCTGATGCTTCCTTGGTCTGAATGGAGATAAATATTTCTGCTGGGTACTACAGATTCAAAGGGAGAATATTCACTTCATTCAAACATGAGAGATGCATCCAGCACCCGCCTGAGCTCAAGGTATATATTTGGTGAGCACAGGGCAAACCGCTGCATTTGAATCTCTCCTAGAGGATGAAAGAAGCCATTTCTTATCACCTCTGCAGAAGTTCTTGGGCATAAATTATTCTACCTCAGACAAGAAAATTATATTAAAGAGTACTCAGACAGCATGATCCTTGGATACGGAAGAGATAAGAACTATATGGGTTCTGAGTGCATAGTTATAAAAATTAATTTTAATTCTGGTCACCACTTTAAAGGTTTCTTCATAGCTAGGGAAGACACTTATACCTCTTTTTCAGAGAACGAGAGTAAACCAGTTATTCCCAATTAAATACTGAGACTGAAACTATGTGATTAAATCAAATGAAATTTTGAAACCTGAGGGTGCAAGGTCTCCAGCAAGCACTATGTTAATGAAGGGGGCTAGAACAGTTAGGTTATGTGAAAAACTAATCTGCCCACCCACAGAAGAGCTCAGAATGAGGAGGAGAAGGAGGACCCCAACTAATACCCTGCTTGACTACTTCAAGGTGCCTCACAAGGCACCATCGGCTCATCAAAGGCCTATCTGTGGAAATCAGAGGAGTGCTGGGATACACAATGGCAAGTGGGAACCCAAACTAAGGACTCCTGAGGAACAAAGACCCTGTCCAGGCCCCTCCCAGGGCTGTCCCAGCAGAACCTCAGCCCCATTGACCATGCATGAAATCAGTCATGAAGAGTCATTAGGAACAGCTCCCTGGATAACCATTCAGCCTAATTGGCTTGCTGCCTAGGTCTGTGGGACACATTATGGGATGCAGGGGAAGAGCAGTTCAGCACGGCATAGGACTTACTACAGGATGTTTAGAGGAGGAAGGGGCGGGGAGGTATGGGGGGGGGCACAAGCGAGGGATTTAGGTGATTTTGGGAGGAACAAGTGTGAGAAATAGAGGGTTAAGTGGATGAAAAGAGTTGGTCACATGTAAATAACTGTATAGTCAGTACACTTGTCTGGGTATGTCCTGTGCCTGACCAGCGCAGTTTGTCCTGTCTTCTTATTAAATACCTTTCTCTTACCTGGATGAGACCTCTCTACTCAATGGGTGGGTGGGTGGAGGCAGCAGGTGTGTAACGGGATGTGAATGCAGCAAGTGGAGCCGAACTAGGAGTCGCAGATGCCCATATGTCTGTGGTGCAGCAACCGGAGAAAGTGCGGGTGTGCAAGGGAGTGTGTGATCGCTCGTGAGGATCAAGCTGATCTAGCTGGTGTAGCTGGAATGACTGGGAGCAAAGGGGTGGATGGGTCTCTGAGGGCCACCCCATATGTCTAGGGGCAAGAGCACAGGGGGATCAGCTGTTGGGATCAGGGAAGCCCTGACCAATTGTGTGTGTTTCTGCAACGGTCTGTACCAGTAACAGGAGTGTGATAGTGGCCTTGGGGGCTTTAATGTCCAGTTGCTGGCAACTGGTGAGACTGGAATCCAGGGGCAGCTACTGTACAGACTGATTGTCTGACCCCAGCTGCTGGAGAGGTCCACACTGTACATGTATATGTATATATTGTCACTGGTGGATCTCCATCCTGGTCAGCCAGAGATGGGAGCAGGATGAGGCTCTTGGTGCTGTCTATGTTTGTGTGGGTGTTGAGTCTGTGTGTCTGTCAGTGACCTGTGTGGCTGGCCATGTGGATATGGATATATGTGGTGTATTATGTGTGCTTGGTGTGTGTGCCTGCTGAGAACACATCTGCAGCCTCACTACCAGTCAGTCCTGGGGACATGGGGCACCATTCACCTCAACTCTCCTGGGCTTTTAAATATGTTTTCCTCTAACAGAAACTAGCCTCCACGACTTAATATCAATTTTCTGTACTAGTAGACATTTCACAGCTACTGCTGGTCTGTATTGTTTCTTTAAAACAGATCGTAAATTTACATCCAATGAAAACTTAGAATAAGAAATACACTATGTAGATAAATTGGAAAAAAACAACAGAGGCAAGGAAAAAGAGCCTGGAACCAGAGTCTTTGGTGCCCTTTCACTCAACCCTGACTCATATGTTCTTATTTTCTACCTAAGATTTTATTCTTGCATTTACATTTGTCAGAAATGACAGGTGACACTGTATGTCAGGTCTCCGTAATCCCCTTTGTTGTGGTATCTCTTGTTACTTACACAAAATTGCTTTGTGGAGAAATGCTAAGGTAGAAATGCTCCACAAACATCTGTGGAAAAACTGCCAAACAGCATTTCAGCTTTCTATTACTAAGTTACTAAAGAAATTCCAAACAGAAAGAGAAAAACAACAAATACAGTTCTAAAAAAAGACACACTAAAATTTCTCAAAGCTCCAAAGGACTTGTCTGCTTTAGGAAAAAAGTGTGTTTTGAAATTAAGGAATTTCCATCACACACACCCCCACCCCTCACCCCTCAACCTAGACATTGTCCATATTATTTATAAGCTTAACTTCCCAGATTTTTGTTATGAACGAGGAAAGTCTTATTTTAGTGAGTAAGCATCCCAGAGATAAAGCCTGGACACTAGAATTTTATATTTTTTTTTCTCCTTGTTTGTTCTCTTCTTTGACATGTTCTGGGTCATTGCAACTCACTCTCTCCAAGATAATGCTTGAACAACTCATAGGACACCTCATGACATGCAATGTATACTCCACATATGTTAAAAGGTTTGAACAGCGTTCAGAAGGAAGAATGATGTATCATGGCCTTCACTTTTCTGTTTTTTTTTAAAAACACTTTGAACTGAAAATGCACAAAAATAGTAATTACACGTTGTGTTCATAAGAGCAACACAGAGATCCTTGAGAGATGCAGGGTGAAGAGCTATGGCATGTGGGCACAGGGAGCATGCTCTAGATAAGCTTGCTTTCAGCAGCAGGGATGCCAGCCAGTTCCTGCCCCTTAACCTCAGGACCTATGTATGGTCCCCTGTCCCTCTGTCATCTAGCAGCTACACCGATACTAGTAATCACTGTCAGGGTACAGATTTTTAGTAACCTGTGCACAGACATGGCACGCGAGAAGCACAGTCCTGGATGGGTACAGATGGTAAACCCACGCTAAGCCTCATGCAGTCAGCTAAATCCTCTTTTACTTTTTTCCTCCCTCAATAACAAAGTTAAAAATTTACCTCTCTGGGGAATCTTTCACTGAATTCCTACTCTAGAAATCAGAAGGAATGTATTACAAAGGGAAACAGAAGGGTCTACTGTCACCTGTCTCAGACAATGCAGCTTTTTTGTGTGGTGTTAGAATTTATATTCATCCAAACGAAAATAATGAATGAGCTGAACAGGTCATTCAGCTTTAGGGCTGCTGAAGATCGTTTCACTTACACTAAAATGCTGAACTCTGTGCCTTTTAGTTTATTTTCAAACTTTTTCTGAGCACAAGATCAGGAGGTAGTAAAGTCAGTTGCCTGACTGCAGAACTAAACCTACTGAAAGATGCAACCTTAGTGTGCTGCTTTTCTTTATTGGAGCTAAGGAAATAACCCTCTTGCTTTCAGTAAGAAATAGTACTCACCCAAGTGAACCTACGATGTGAAGAAACAAGACAGGCATGGGAAAAACATTAGCCCTGTTCTATAGGTAGACAATCCAGAATAAGTGATTTTTCCCTATCTATATACCGTGCCCAAGACAGAAATCTCATTTGCTCCAGCCTGCAGATTCATTCATCGTCTCCTGAGACAGAGGTCTAGGTTTAGGGTTTTTTTCTATATGTCTTTTTAGACAGTTCTGATTTGGCCCAGAGATGGCAAGAACTGTATGAACATAGGCCTTTCTACCATGCCACTGTACTTCCAGAAGCTCCTTCTGGAACAGTACATCTCCAGCATATGTCTCATACACCAGACAAAACCTCAAAGGTACTGTTTAGCCAGAGTAATCTCTGAGCAATTTAGCAGATTGGAAAATACGCATTGGAGTGTATTTAGGATTTTGAAAAATGACATTGCAATCACAACTAAAACTCTACAAAATAAAGCCCAATATACTACCGTTCTGGAGAATAATGACTCTGTATCAACTAGAGCTAAGAGTATAATTTATCAACATTAGCCTTGATGGGGCATCCAGTGCAGTGTGATTGATTTAAACGTGTGGATTTCTAATGTTTTGAACAGGTGGCTAACTTATAACAACAGTTTAAACTTTTATAGCATCTTATCATGCTGAGGCAGCTCATGGTGTTTTACACTGACATTAAAATTAAAATTTAATCTATCCTGCAGAGTTAATAATTAGCTAATGTCAGTTAAAAGTCAATGAAAACAAAACAGTCTTAAATGTAGGCTTAAAAAAGAAGAAAATAGGGATCTCCTGATGTCAAGAGACAATGAGTTCTGCCAAGCAGATGCATGGCAATGAAAAGACCAAGCACCCTAAGTGACGTTTCAGTGGGGGTTAAAATTTAAAAAGATGTTTTTTTTCTTGGCTGCTAGGCCTGCTTATGGCTTCATTCAGTTTTTGATTTATAAAACAGTATAACATTCCTTGGAGATGGGGTCAAGAGGTAGGTGTCCTCTCCTTCAGCAGATGATTGCAATCACAGGGATTCCACTTTTCTCTCTAGCCCAATGAGTTCTGCATTTGTTTCTGCAAAGTAGCACAATGCCAAAATGAAAAGATTCCTCAGCATCTCACAGCCATATAGTTAGGTGGATTTGAATCCCTTCCGTCTGAATCCCATTTCAGTAGTAGGAACACCATCCCCTGACCTCTGTGTTTTACAAGAAAGAGGTGCCTGTTATTTTGAAAGGAGGGACGCAAGTGCATTAGTGCAGGAGAAGTTTCTGAGTCGTAAACCTGGTCTGACATAAGTGCAGGATTTAAGTCTCGACCTTCTCTATTATATAAACCTTGCACAGCATGCTGTCCGTTGTGAATCCCATTTAATCCTCCTCGTGCATTGTATAGAGAGTTAAGGCATTTGAATGAGGGCTATGGATTTTACTTGAGAAATGAGTTTTGATTCCACTCTGAACGACTCATTGGTGATTCTCTGTGGACTACTGAGAGATCCTAGGAAACTAGTTTACTTTAGATCCCCATATCTGATATGGCTAAAGAATGTACATGCTGTAAAACTAAGTGTTGCAAGATCTCCTTGTGATCTAGCCTTCAACTCAACTGCCCTTTTGTTTTCCACCTGGAAAAAAAAAAAAAAGGAATTATAGTGTTTTAATTCCTTATTGGTCTGAGCCTTACTTTCATCAGAACAACTGTGTAGTACTCACATGAAGTCAGTTAATTTCCTTTAGGCTTGGTCAAAACTGTGAGGAAAAGGTGAAAATGTAGCGTGTTATCTTACGTTTGGTATCTTAATCCAGCTAACAGCTGTAGTGAAGGAAGACAGTATGGGTACTTGCATGTATATTCCCAGAACATCTGGAGAGCTTGCTTTCACTACCTGTTGTTATCTGTGCTAGCCCAATTAAGCCATCACAGGCGTGCTACAGATCTGTCAAGTCTCATACATTGCAAGTGAAATGCGTCTGGTTGACTCACACTCCCACATTCTTCTGTGGCTCTGGCTGTAGCTTCACATGGATAGCATTGTAGAGTATGTCCCACTACCAGATGCTGCTGTTCACCGAGCAGGACAGAGGCAGCCAGATAAACAGGGATATTGTCAACTCATGGAAGTGCATGTTTAAAGCACCCCATGCCCCCCTGCTGCAGGCTACTGCCATGTTGCCTTCCCCTTCCAGATGACCCAGCCCAATACGATTTCAACCACGTGTTCAGAAAAGCTAGGAAAGCCTCCATGAAGTCTCCACGCTCTAAAATTACACCTTAATTTATCACATAGGTGTACATTAGACAAGAAACATCTAATGAATAAACAGGTGATTTCTATTTGTTCAGCAAAGTTGCAAATGTATGAGCATCTTATGGGTTAGTGCATATATTAGTTGGAAAAAATATGCAAAAGTAAATGGAAAAGAAACATAGCTCTCTGGTTCTTGTCAAGCTGCCAATATGGATATTAGTCTTGTAAAGTTTGGGCACCCTGTAGGGTTTTTATATGCCATCCTAAGTACCCTAGTTAGCATTATAAAAATTGACTGATAATAAGGGCAATTAGGTCAAGAGCGAGAGATCATGACTGTGAAGGGTCTAATGGCAAGATCTTGACAATAGGAGATAGCTATGCAAGGGAAGTATCAAAGAAGATACAAGAATGCATAGTTAAGGGTGACAGAGTTCAGCAATTAACACTTGGACGTTTTTATTTCTTCCCTCAGGACAGGACAGGAGAACCAGAGGACGATTTAAGTTCAAATTTGACACAGAAAGAGGAGAAAGATACTGTTAATTTCTATAATGCTCTTAAAATTATTTTAATATGCATGCTATGCATTTTATTCAAAATTTTGGCATTTATTAATGACTTGAAAAGATGTAGATATATTTTTATGACTGAAGTATATAAGGTATAAATCAGTTTTTTATGCACATGCTAATTACAAAGACAAAAAAGGAGTTAACATATTAAACTCCTTAAGAACTATTTGCAGGTACTTGTAGTTTGGAAAGATATGTACGGCAGAATAGTTTGGTATAAATTAAAATGCTTATTAAATGTCAGTAGTTCTAATAAGTGATTGATATCTAATTAATGTGTCATATGTAATAATTTTTAAATGTTAATTAATGCCTAAAGACTTAATAAGTGCTGCTTGACCTATTAATTATATTAGACAAAAACATACAGTAATTGTTTCCTAAATGAAATGCTTAAATAAAGTGTATAAAGTGTTAGCATATGATGCTGACATGGTGGCAGGCTGATTTTATAAAAGGCCGTGATTCAGGGATAACCTTTGAACTTCTACTTCACACATTTATGTAGAGCAGAGTTGCACTACTTCCAGTTTCGCTGAAAGATTTACTGGCCTTTTCAGCCTCTTGGAAGTGAGAAATTAATACTGTGGGCTAGACCCTGCTGTAATTTAGACCAGCGCTGCGGCAGTGTTTCCTCGTGTGCCTATCAGTGCAGATCGGTCTTCAGCAGTGCTCAGCGTGCTGTCTCAGCCACGGTTATCTCCCGCGCAGGCTGGCAATGACAATACATTCTGGGGTCCAGCCTCACCTCAGAGAGAGCCCAGCTCTGAGAGGGATGCGGTCATTAAGCAAAGAGATGGAGACAAATTGTGGTCCAGTGATTAGTCATTATAAAGGATGGAGGGCTGCTTCACAAATTTCCAGTGTGGCTGGGACAAAGCCATGCCACTATTTAAAAAATGCTATGCCCTAGTCTTCCTTTACTCCCTCTGCAGCGGAAGCATAGCATTTTCTTCCCATATCAGTGTTTTGAAATGAAAATCATTGTTGGTGTTCATACGCTTTGATAGCTGGGACACAGAAAAGACATGAGAGTTTCTTTATAATTACAGTGGAATAAAGTGATTATTGTTTGCAGAGTATTCACGGGAAGTTTACAAGTCTTCTCGTGATTATCTTTACAATATTTAGATATGTGTATGCATTATATCCACTTAATTAATAAATAATATGATCTGTATCTAAAATATATACATATTTAATTTACTTAATGAATAACTTACAAGCATTTTTATCTTCATATTTAAAGTTTAATAGAAAAAAAATCCTAATTTTAACTTCATTTTAAAACTTTTATCTGGAATTTTTATTCTAATATTCCAATTGAGAGCAATTTTATAAGAACAATTCCTGTCTTTTGGAGGACTAGATTTTGCAAGTGGTTCAACTGATAACTTTAACTTCAAAAAAAATCTCCAGTTAGATTCTGGAAAATATTTGCATACTTAGCTATTACGTCTGATGTTCAAGATAAATTCTATATTAACTCTGTTCCTTTTACAGCTCCCCTCCTAGCATGTGTATTCTCTAACGCTCATTCCCTTTCATGTTTGGATGGAGCCATTTCAAATATCTCTTTACAAAGGTTCTATACTCTTGCCCAAAGAGCATTTGGTAGGAAAAATTTCAAGTGAGTTACCAGGAATAGTTCATCTTCCTGAAGGTTTAAGCTCAAAAATGAGCAATTTCCTGTATGGATGCAATCCTTCCTTATTTTTGGGGTGTACTGATAAGAAGGAGAGACCCTCTGGAGCCAATATTCTGGTATTCTGACGTGCATATTCAGTTACCATGACCCTATTTCTTATGCTGTGACCCCAGGTATCTACCACCAGTGGTCAGTACCAGCGATAGCAAATTGGGCTGGAACTGTGGTGTCATCTAGAATGGTAATTTCCCACCGTTCGTAGCATAACATGACATTCCTTTTGGGGTATGGGGGAGGAAGGGGTGTGTCCTGGTTCCAGCAGGGATAAGATTAATTTTCACAAGGAGCTGTGACGGGACACAGCCCTGAGGGAGTTGGCTGACTCAAACTAGGGTTGATACCACATTGATACCATGTGACGCCATGCCCAGTCTATAGTCGGGGAGCTGTCTGGAGGAGGGGGGAGAAATCGCCACTTGGGAGCGGTCTAGACATCAAGTTCTGGTCAGTGGGTGGTGCTATATTAATTGTGTTTTGTATATTCTTCTATCAGTAATATTGTTGTTTTTCTCTTTCCTTCGCTGTTCTGTTAAACCGCCTTTATCTCAACTCACAAGTTTTGCCTTTTTCTGCCGATTCTCCTCCTATCCCGCCGCTGTTGGGGGAGCGAGAGAAAAGACCACATGTCTTTTTGTTGCCGTCCGGGGTTAAACTACAACAGGGGGCAGTTATAGTTTTCTAAGCATAAGAAAGATCTTTATTTACCTTATTATGATACTGCAAGATAGATTTTTAGGCTCCTACTCCTTTCAAAATATTCTGTGTCCTAGAATGCTATTGTACATTGGCTTTCATACAAATTTCCCTTTAATTGCCTGCACTTTCTTTACAATTATCCTTGATAGAATTTTCTTCAGTATTCAGAATACTTGACTGCCAAACACAATAAAGGGAGGAAGGGAGGGAGGAAGGAAGGGAGGGAGGGAGGAAGGAAGGAAGGAAGCTAGCTAGCTCGCTCGCTCTAGTCTTTTCAGTCAAAAAGTAGTACAGCTGAAGTCCAATCATAGGTAAAACTTGTGTAATGGACTTGAATCAGGCTCAAGAGTAAAGTGATTTATGTTAAAAACTAACAGCTCTGAACAATTTTGCATTCTTTAAGCCATTAGATAACCAGCTTTTTAGAGACAACAATGAAATTAATTCCTGGCAGAGGTGTGCATAATGATCAGAACTTCTGCAATTATAGCAAACAGTAGGTTTCTCACCTTGATTTGTATCCTTAGAGTTACGACCTTGTGTCACTCTGAGAGAAATGTGGAGGTTTCAGTGACTTGCAAGGCAAAGTGCTGCCATCAGGAATCTTAAGTAGGACCATCAGCAGCTACAACAGTTACTAATGGAAGAAAACCACCTCGCAGGTCATTAAAGAAAAAAGCAAAACACCTGTGCATTTAGGGTAAGAATGATTTTGATTTTGAGGTTCCTGATGTACCTGTGAGTTTCACAAGTTTAAATGAGAAGTAACTCCATTTAAATCCCTGGGTTTATTTTGGATAGATTCGATCTAAATTTGGTGAGAATTAGAACACCAAACAAGTGTTTTCTTTGATGATATGGATTTTAAGAGGGTTTTATTTGGCTTCCTGCTTAGTGAATGGATAGACAGACTCCTCCAGGAGGTGAAAGAGAATGAAAAACTAATACAGTCTGTGAGAGGAAAACAAAGATCAAGGAGAGTGTTTCTCCCACAGCTAACTGGAAAACAACTGAATACAGTAGTAATCAGCTTGTGTTTCTTCACCATATAGTTCAGTACAGCCTGGAACTGCCACAAATGTTGGATGCAGACATGCAATGGAACTTCTCTGCAAGGAAAACTTGCCCCCAGAGGTCTCTGTCACTGCTGCGTGTAGATGCCTGGGTTTACTTGTGTGCCTTCACGCTGCATTCCAGGAGGCAGCAGTCACACCGGCTGAGGTACGAGTCGCATTCATAGGAGACTACATAGGCACAGTGGGGTCAGGGTAACACAGGCTGGCGTGTATCTTGAAAGAAGGGAAGGAAATACTGTAGGATGTTCAGATATTAAAGTCTTCAAAGAGATTCTGAAGTGTGAATGGAAGTAGCAGTAACTCAGCGGGCAAAGGGAAAATGCTGCCATCAGAAAGGGTGATCTCTTCCTTTTCCCTTCTTTATTGCTTGTGGGGCATACTGACAGGGATCCCTTCCTCCCTTGAAAACCCAAAAAGCATGTTTAACAGCTGTACCTCTGATTCAAGTTTAGGCCCATAAGTGTATTTTAAGAAGTGAACTAGTTTAATTTAAATGCTAATGTGCAACTTAAAATAACATGCATTTTGGCTCATGACTGCCATAAATAATAATTATTGGTCTGTTTTCATTACTCTTAGTGGGATGCTAAGGCTGGAATAGACTTTCAGGGTGAATATGTTGATAAGATCACCGTTCAGTGATTTTCATGATGATTGTTTTGGTGTTTATCATTTTTCAAGTGTGATACGTAATAAAGCTGGCCTGCAAGCTTTGTGTGCGTAATGGATACGTGTGCAGTTGTTTGAAAATAGGTCAAATTATGCTCAGTTTATGGCCTACAAATAGTGGAAGGATGAAGATAGACATTCTGATAGCTCCCACTTCAACTGTGCAGCCTCTTTAATAGCTACTGTAGGTTAGTTGGTAAGCTCAGCAGATTTGGAATAACTTGAGCTATAAGCATCAGGCAGATGAGGCCATAGTATCAACTCTTGGCAGGTAAGAGGAAAACATAGCCCTTAGGAAGTGGCAATGCAAAAGTATCTCCAGGCTTCCTTTGGCAGTCAGGGCCTGCTCATGTCATTTTTGGGGAAAATAAAGCAGCTTGTGGGATGTAGCCGGGATGCAAGTATTATTTTCCAAATGGTAGAACTAAAGAAATTTGAAGCAGAAGTGGTTAGAAACCAGTGGAATAACTGAATGTATTGACATGATCTACAGATTTACTGTTTGATAACGTAAGCAAAAAATGAACAACAGGGTAAAAACCTCTACCAGCAACGGGGGTAAGAAAAAGGCAGTCATCATACAATAGACAGACAGGTTTCTTTGATTATAGTGGTTGATCTAGCATATGTAACTGGTACCTAAGTAATTAACAGTGACTAGGTTAAGTAAGTATGTTTTGTTTTGTTTTGGGTTTTTTGCATTATGAATTTCTATGTCTGTTTTCTGGTTTGTTTTTTTTTTTTTTTTGATTGAATTTAAACCTTGAGTTTGAAACCTGCTTCTCCATAAAAACATCAGGGATGTGGTATAGAAACATCTCTGTGTGCTTTCTTCTCACTAAGCCGCTTGGAGTAATGTACATAGTATGATGAGCACAGACAGAAACACATACAGCAGTGGCCATCTTTGTACAAAAGCTGGCCAAACTGCATCTGGATGTTTGTATTGTCTGTGCTATAGAAGGTAAATGACAAGTAATGAATTCAAATGAAATCCAAATTAATTCAAGTGAGACATTAACATTTTAAACCTCCTTCACCAACTTACAGAGCCTAGTAGAAGTAAGACAATGTAAGGAGGCATGGAAAGGAGCTTGCTCCTTGAAGTTCCAGATGAGGTTAAAATGCTCAACATGCAATGAAACATATTATTCCCAAAATATTTTACAGTCCTATTTTGCAATCCTAAAGGATTCAGATAAATATTGGTAGCCAAATTTGCCAAAGAGATTAGGAAGCATTAGTTTCTGGTTTAGGATCTTAAAAAAATTACTGGATTTTTGAAACATCCTTTTACTAAGGATTATCTTTTTTCCTCAATATTTGTAACTGAGTACTATTTAAAAAAAATACTATAAAGGGAAGAATAGAGGCACTTTAAGTAACAGTAGTTTTACTTAAGAAACAGTAATTTTTCAACACCAGAGTTAACTTGTATATTGTGGGAACAAGACAGAGAGAAGGAATGAGGATATTGGGACATTCACTGGCATTGTAATTAAAATATATATTAAAATTAAAAACTTCATGTAATAGTTGTTTTCTTTGCAGCTCTATCCTCTTGTGAAATATGTTCTTGAACATGACACGTGACTGATTCTAATCTACGTGGAAACCATGCAGGTCATTGCCTCACACATATAGAAACCTACCAGCATCTAATACAATTTCAGAATCAGAAAACCTGCTTCTCTGCACCTGTTTTGACTTCGTATTCCTGGCCCACCTGCAGTTCACCAGATGTTCTGGTATTTCATTGCTTGCATGTCTCTCTGTGTACTTTATTGTGTTTACCAAAGAAAATGCTTTGGATAAAGTTATTGGAGACATTTATTTATTTCCCTGCTGAGCGACAAACCAGACTAGAGATTCGCAACAGATTTTCATCATACTCCTTCCTACAAGTGATAATAAAGAAAAACTTCATGTTAATAAGGGAATAAATGAGTCAATGTTGTGTGCAACATAATATAAAAATTTACCAGTGTCCTGTGGCTTCACAAAATTCACATTTCATTGCCTTTACATAAAGTAAGAAATCAATAAACAAGAAAATAAAATTGATATAGAAGCTTGTAATTTGAAACTGTGAAAAGAGCTATATTCCTGAAATTTTCCTGAAAGAGTAGAAAAATGCTCAACAAGATCCTATATAAAAATGGAATGGAAAAAAAAAAAAGGAAAAAAGAAAAAAGACTTTGGTATGCCTTAGGGTGCTAGAAAATGTATGATGAACTAGTTATATCAATATGCCTGTGATTTTCTAAGGAGGTTAGGGTTGCTCTTTTAAAAAACCTTCTGGCTAGTAATTTTAATTTAGATTGCTACCTTAAAGGGAATATTATAAATAATTACAGATCACAGTTAGATCCCAGATAAGTGCTGTACCACTGGGCACAAATATATTGAATAAAACAGTAGTAAGAAGTTTTTAAACCAGTAAGTTCCAGATTTTCAGTTAATTGCATTGTAAGCGTGTTGGATTACTGTGCCCCAACAAAACAGACTGAAACTCTATTACTTGTGTTCATCTCTTTCTAGCCAGTATCCTTCCATGAAAAAGTACAGAAAGGTCTCATTTGTGTTAATATAGCCTTTCCTTCTAAATGTTCCTCGGTCTGTATCCACTGTGTGTTGACACAAAGAAATTCTCGAGGAATCTGTTGATATTTTTGAGATTTCTGTCTGCTCAATAATGATAAAATGTCCTTACTGCAAACACAACCGTATCATATAGATGAGGACTTTCTAAACAAAACAAGTTATGTCAATCCACTGATGCATACCGTGGGCTATTGTTAGCACTGCGACACTAATCACATCTATTCATACGTCCTGATAGACAAAGTCCAGCAAAAATATGTAAGATATATGTAGCCCTACTCAAGACTCGTATTGTTGAACATATCAGAAATATTCCTACAACAACTTCGGTGTCTGAGTTTGCTTGCAAATTGACCTGAAGGCTCCATGCAATGGAATAAATAATCCTGCGTCCCATATTCATTATGCATATTTGCTGCTGTGTCCAGCCCAAGGCAAAAGTCAGACAATGCTTTTTGCAGATCCTTCGGAAAGCTTTGCCTACCTATTCAAAAAGTCTGATTTTTTCAGTTTTACTGTCTGTTGTTGTTGTTACTAAAAACTAATAGATTTGCTGGGTACCACGTATTTCGTATCTGACAAAGGTACCTGAAGCGTCTGTTGCCAATTTGTTTTGTCACTGTTTCTGTATCATCGTGCTGTTTCTGCCAGCATGCTGACAAGGAAAATAATTTCAGATTTATTGCAAAACAGAAATCACTGAAACAATCACCCTAGTCCATATGTGGTGGAAGTGCAAAAGAAAAACAAAGCACTGTCACTGTTGACAATTACTGCAGAATATCTACAGGTGCCTTTCATCAGAAACTGAAGTTAGTCTTTTTTTTTTCTTTTTTTTTTTTCTTTTCTTTCTTATTCCCCCTAAACTGTCTTAATGGTCCAGAGACTCTGGTTGGAAGGTTCAAAGTTTATTGAGAAAGCTCTGCTCTAACAGGTGCTTTTGCAGTCACGCAATTTCCTGGCTGCTGCCATTTCTAAACTTGATAGATCCAGTCACTGGGTCTTTAGGTGATTTCAAAAGGCCTCTGTGAAGCCGTGGCCTCCGGTGGACTCAGGGACTCAAGGCTTCCTCCTGCCTGGGTGCTGGAGCCCAGCCAGGTGTGCCCACAGACCTGGGTCTCTCCATCCTAGGCTGGCAGACACTGATGTTGCTTTCCCCTTTGCAAGCTTGGCCAGCAGCCAGCCTGAGCGTGCACCCCTCAGAGGTGGGTGCACACACGCGCGCTACAGAGGTCACGTATGTAGGCTGCAGCGTGGACTGCCACACACAGGGCGCTGCCTTCAACAGCACCCACATATAGCACTGTTTTGTTAAACAAACATAAAACTCACATAAAAGTACAGACGACCACATCCCTTCCTTATCCTGGGCTGGCAGAGGCAGAAGGTCACTGGTGCAGCACACACACCACACTCCCCAGGTTCACAAGCACATGTACATTCCCAGATCCCCCGAGCACTGTCATGGCCCCTCTGCCCCCCCAGCACGCCTGCCCAGATCCCAGACCCCCTTCCCTGCCCCACAGATCCCCAAATCACCAGCCGGTCATGCTGGGTGCTTGCTGCACACACGCAGCACTCACAGACTCATCCCACAGGCACCCCACACTCACGGGTCCCCTCAGATACCAGCATGGACCCTCCCCTGCCTGATTCCCCTGCCCTGATATAAAGCACCTGCACTCCATTATAAAGATTTTTAACCTTTACAGATGAATGTTTTCCTCCTCCTCACTGGCTAGTCCAGCTTGAAATTTCCTAGTGAATTACATATATAACTTCATGGACATCAACTTAAACTCATTAGGACAAAATATAAACACACCAAGACCCCTACACAGCTACTGACCCTTGTAACTCTTGCATGCAGAGACGTATGCTCTGGTCCCTCCAGTCGCTGGCATACAGAGCTGTGAGGCCTGTCACCCGTGGCTCCTTCTTCATATTCTAGCACCTAGACCTTGCAGCAGGCATGCATGGGATAAAGACTGAAATCACACAGAAAATGGTGAAGAAAGGACTTAGAAAGAAGATAGAGTAGACTGCATTGATCAGGCAGAGGACTCAGGCAGACCAAAGTACTGGCCAGTGCCTACTTACTTACTGTCAAACCTTTTATCCTTCCTCCTATTCCCCCCACTTTTCCCTCCCTGATGCTTCCCTTTTCCTCACCTATAACCCTTCCCACGTGTATTTCTTAGTGGCTTTGCACAGTCCCCCAGATCCCTGTGAAATACCCATGATGATAATTCTCATCTTGTTTCCTTCTTCTTATCATTTGCAAAGCCTGGGTTGTCCCTCTTCAAAGCTGTACCCATACTTTCTCAATGACCCATCATTTAGGGCCTGAGTTTTGGTATCCTTTATTGTCTCCCTTATTTGTTTGCTTGTCAGGTTTGTGTCTCTGTGTGTTTTGTTTATCACTTTCTTTGTTATTATTCCCTTTGACCTGAAAAGCTTCTTCATCTGACGACCTTAATGAACCAGATGCTCTTATATTCTACATGCCCCCACAGCCATTACCTCATCTGTTTAGCTTAAGCCTTCAAGGGAGTGAGCATATGTGTGTGAGAAGAAATGATACGGAGAAGACAGGCATTCCTAATTAAGGGAATAAAAATAAAATATGAATAATTTTTTTAGTGTTCCTGTAAAAGCTATACCCCATATTTCAACTCTTCCAGCAAAAAATTAAACTTATTTTGTGCCCAGCATATCCCTTGACTTTCCTTACTGCCAAATTAGTGAAAAAATAATAATGGCTTGTAAAGGGACATATTCAAAATCTTCCATACTATCAACTTCCTCATTTTTGCTAATGTTCTGTTCAATCTAAGGCAGTCTAGGGGAGAACAAAGGAACATAAAACATACTCCATAGGACAAAGCCTTGTGCAAAGACAATTATGCTCTCTTGTTCTCTATCTCCACTATGGATGGGTCTAAACTGCATCTGAAATATTTAGTTCAGATTTTAGAAAAAGAAACGTATGAAAGTAAGGATGTGTAAATATTGGAAAAGATTATCCATGGAAGTGTGGAATCATCATGTCTGGATGTTTTTAAGAATGAATGAGACAAACACCAGTGACGAATGGGTTAGATGCAGCTGATCTTACCTGGAGGCAAATGGATGTCCAGCTGATGTCCTCTTTCTCTGTGATTCTAAAGTATAAAAGGAAACATTTTACTTCCAATTGAGAGTCCTGGAGAGAATTCACTGGGAGCTATTTGTCTAGGTGCCAATTGCTGTGACAGAGGGGAAAAAAAAAAGAAAAGAAAAAAAAAGAAAAGAAAAAAAGGAAAAAAAAGAGAGGGAATTACTCATCTCTCCCATCAATTAGTACATCTACCAGGTTGGATTTCAGATTTAAAACAAAGGATTAGGACACAAGTCTGTAAACATTTACCTTTGTGCAAAACCTCCCCATCTCTGAAGTTTCTGGAGTTGCTCTTGTGCTCCTCTTAGAAACAATGAGTGTTTTGTATAACTGGAGAATAAACTTGATGTTTTTACAAGACAAGTCTTACGCCTGAACTTTTAGGAGCTACTTGCTACTAGACCTGCAAGTAGTACAGGACAGGAAAACAAAAATAATTATGACAGCAATTACTGCCTCTTGTAAGGAGGACTTTTTTTTGCCTCTGCTCCAAAGCCATTTTTTTTTTCCTTTTCTATTGCTTCAGGTATCACAAAACTTTTATGCAGTACCAATCACTGTTAAAGGAGGAAATAGCTACAGGAAGTGATGACCACCTCTTCCATCTTAATGGAAGCAAGTATTCTCAACTTCTATAACCTTCAGGGCTAAAAATCAGCAGCCTGTGTTGTTTTTTTTTTTTTTTTTGTGTCAGCTTTGTTTAAAAAAAATTTTATTAAGT
>VYZM01000887.1:0-106672 GCA_013398915.1 Dromas ardeola | reverse complement strand
AACAAAACCATTTTAAAATGGAAAAATATACTGCTGTCTCACATACATTTTCAAATGAAGGAACCGTCTTTTCTTTGTAAAATGTATTAATACCATGCCAATATCTGCCAGGAATTGATATGTACTACATTTGTGGGAGAAGTGAATATTAAAGCCACAAACTAAGGATTATCCTTGGAGAGCTTTTCAGTACGTTTCTAAAATCAGTTACTTTTCTCAGTTTTCAGTGTTTCACTGGGATGCTGGTGTTACTCTCATTTCCTAGCAGTTCTCATCCACCTTGCAATTAACTACAGCAGCCAAATTTGAGCCTGGGAGTGCTTCCTACTGCACTGTGAACTAAGCCACAAATTTCATAAAACCGTAGAACAGTATAGGTTTGAAAGGATCTATAGACATCATTTAGTCAAAAATACGTCCAGTTAGAAGAGGTTATTAAAAACTTGTCCAGACTTTTGAATCTTCCATGGATGTAAATACCACAATCTCTCTGGGCAACCTATTAAAATATTTGTCTACTCTCATGGCAAGACCATTCTTCTTTATATTGAGTCAGAATTTCTCAGGCTGCAACTTATTCCATTGCTTCTTGAGCTATCCAATCCAAGGCTAAGTGTTGGGTTCTGCACTTGGGTCACAACAAACCCATGCAATGCTACAGACCTGGGGAAGAGTGGCTGGAAAGCTGCCTGGTGTTAAAGGATATGTGGGTGTTCATCGAGAGCCACCTGAATATGAGCCAGCAGTGTGCCCAGGTGGCCAAGAAGGCCAATGCATCCTGGCTTGTATCAGAAATAGTGTGGCCAGCAGGACTAGGGAAGTGATTGTGTCCCTGTACTCGTCACTGGTGAGGCCTCACCTCAAGTACTGTGTTCAGTTTTTGGCCCCTCACTACAAGAAAGATGTTGAGGTGCTGGAGCATGTCCAAAGAAGGGCTACAAAACTGTTGAAGGGTCTAGGGAACAAGCCTTATGAGGAGTGGGGGTTGTTTAGCCTGGAGAAAAGGAGGCTGAGGGGAGACCTTATTGGTCTCTGCAACTACCTGAAAGGAGGTTGTAGTGAGGTGGGTGTTGGTCTCTTCTCTGAAGTAACAAGTGATAGGAGGAGAGGAAATGACCTCAGGTTGCTTCAGGGATTGGATATTAGGGAAAATTTAGATTGGATATTAGGGTAAATTTCTTCATTGAAAGAGTTATCAAGCATTGAACTTGCTGCTCAGGGAAGTGGTTGAGTCACCATCCCTGTAGGTATTTAAAAGACATGTAGATGTGGCGCTTAAGGACGTGGTTTAGTGGTGGACTTGGCAGTGTTAGGTTAATGGTTGGGCTCAATGATCTTAAGGGTCTTTTCCAACCTAGATGATTCTATGATTCTATTCTATGTACTTCTGAGAAGAATCTGGCTCTACCTTATCTACACCCTCACACTGTGTAGTTGTAGACAGCAATTGAATTTTCCCTTTACCTTCCGAAGGTTGAACAAACCTTGATTCTGTGTGATTGTGTCTGTGAAACCTAATTCTCTTTGACCCTTCTTGTATTTTATGGGTTCCTTAACCATTCCAGTGGCTCTCTGCTGGATCCAAGTAACTATGTCAATGTCATTTGGTAATGTTAGCAAAAAATTTTATATTTCAAATGTGCATAGAAACCATCTTGGTTCTTTTAACAATATTTAAGTAATTTCTGGACTACCTCACTGAAGTGCAAAGCACATGGACTATAGTGGCGACTCTAAATTCTGATGGTTTTCACCTGGAGAAGCTTTGTTTTATTTCCATGTCTGGCTTTTGCACATAACAATGCATTTAAAATCTTTCACTTCATATTTTTTAAAAAATCCTGTGGTTTTTGTTGTTGTTGACGTGAGCATCAGTAACATCTCAGAAAATATCTACCTTCCCCTCCTCAGTTCTGTTACTTTTATTGTGAAAAGGGCACTACACTCGCTGCAAATCTGAGACGATTTATAGTGTCAATGCATACCCCGAAGCTTTCACTGCATTGAACTACTACATCCACGTAGCATAGCATTCACTTGGGCCTTGAAAGCAATTTAGATGACTTAGTCTTTTGGATGGATGCAACGTTATGGTAATGTGAACATACCAGTTTCAAACAGGTACAGACTCTCTGCTCTCTGCTTCATACCTTGTGCAGACCTAGATAAATCAGGAAAAAATCAGGAAAAAATTTCCATAATTACAAACAAAAGTATAAGGATCCAAAGACACACAGTAAGTTTCTGGCTTTTTGCGTTGCTCATTTAAACATTAAAAATATTATAAGTGTGTTAGAAGAATTACTGGTAAAGTATATGTGCTATACGAAAAGCTTGTAAGCATTTGGGATTTGGCTCCACTATGTGACTACTGCAGTAATGAGACCTTGGTCTGGTGAAAATTCTGGGAGTCAGCTTCACATGGAGACACCTAAATTTAATGAATATACGCAGATGTTCAAATGCAAAAAAGATGTTTAAGGTCCTGTTACTACAGCTTGATTTAGTTGGGTAGAAACAGATGAGTAGTACACAGTATCTAAGATATCCCTTAGGACCAGCAAGCAGGATTACTGAAGACCTGTGCTTTTCTGGACCATAGCATAATGCTAGCTGGGAAAGCCTTGGACATCTCAAATAGCCCTACAAGTTTAGACATATGACTCAAGATTTTTTTTTTCCTGGTCATCATGCTATTAGCCGTCATCATGCTATTAGCCAGTTTCCGAACTGTGAATAGCCCTTAAGAGGTATCAGGTGCATAAAATATAAATACCTGAAAAAAAAAGTTGAAGAGAACTGAGAAACTCGAAACCTTTACAGAAATCCACAGATGGAAGAACATTAAGAGAGGTAGCGTTTTCATAGTGTCATAGGATAATCCAGGTTGGAAGGGACCTCGAGAGATCTCTATTCCAACCTACTATTCAAAGCAGGGTCAGCTGTGAGATCAGATCATGTGACTCACCAGTTAAGTCTTAAAAATGTGCAGGGGTGGAGACTGCACAACCTCTCTGAGCAACCTGCTCCATAGCCGGACTGTCCTTAGGGTGAAAAGGTTTTTCTTTACATCCATTCTGAATACTCTTAGTTTCAATTTATGCTCCTTGCTTCTTGTTCTCCCATCACACAGCACTGTGAAGAGCCTGGCTTTGTCTTCTCAATAATTTACCCATGGGTACTGGAGGGGAGCTTTTAGGTCTGCTCCAAAGCGATCTTCGCCTGGCTGAACAAGCCCTGTTCCTTTGGCCTCTGCTCACCGGGCAAGTGCTCCAGCCCCTAAGCATTGTGGTGCTGCTCTGCTGAATTTGTTCCTGTTTATAAGTGCTTTTTTTTTTTTTTTTTTTTTTTAATTGGAGAACCAAAACTGCAGTATTCTAGATGTGGTCTAATGAGTACTAAGTGCAGGGAGGTGGCTGTTCCCTTAACTCTACTGGCTATGCTCCTGATAACAGAGCAAAGAATCTTTGCCACCAGGACACACTGCTGGCTCATGTTCTTTTCAGCAGAGTCCATTTCAGCAGAGCTGCTCCATAGTAAGACAGCCCCCAGCCTGTATTGCTGCAAGGGTTATTACTTCCCAAATACATGACTTTGCATTTGTTTTGTTTAATGTCAGGAGATTCCCATCAACCCAGTCCTCCGTCTAGTCTGCCTAGGTCGTTTCAAATGGCCATTCCGCTCTCAAATGTATCAACTTGTCCTCCATAGTTTGGTGTCAAATTTGGTGGCAAAGGTAGAACAAAGATCTCTGTATAGAAATGTTAAATGATACAACTTCTCTGACAATAGGTTGTATAATGCATTTCAGGGACTGATGAATTGGAGAATGTAGACTGCATTTCTAGTAAGTCAACAGGTGCCTGAACAAAAGACACAAACCACAAGCCAATAGAAAGAATATATAACAATTTGCATGAGCTTTGGACAAAGTGGCCAGCATTAGTCAGGCTCAGTCAGTGTGTACGCAAATGCTGAAATGCCAGCTAACAGTTTTGTAATTAGTTTTCTTAAGGTAGAGCCAAGTTTTAATGACAAACATAGTCTTTTTTCTTATTACTAGCCAGCATGTAGGGCATGAAACAGGAAGAACCTCAACAGGACATTGAGATCAGATTTCTCTGCCTTCAGAAAAGAAGAACAAACTATGACTAAAAATAAAAGTCAGTCTCGGGAATTCTGAAAACTGGTTTAAAAATTAAAATGCAGAAAAAATATAATTAAATAACAGAATATGCTGTTTTTTTTTTTCCTGTATACTTAGTCAGACATTATTCATAGAACTTCCATGTTTCTCTCTGTGAGAAAAACAAGCCCTCAAATTATGCTAAGTATACAAAAATGATATTCTGCTTTTAGAAATAACAGAGGACATCATGTAACACTGAAAAATATAGCCTTCAGCTTCCTCATTAGAATTTCATACTTCTACCTCAATCTTTAATTAGAATTTAAAGTTGAGATCTAAAGCACTAGTTAAAGCCAAATTACTGCTGGATTTCCTGACCTTTAGCTGAAGTGTCCCTTTCATCTGAAGGTTTGGTAACTTTTTTTGCTTTTAAGAAAAGGAAAAATTTGCTCTGGGTTAATGTGATTGTCTGCCTAGAGGCAAATTTTCAAAACATGTGTAGATGCAAATATTACATGTGTAAGAATCTGCATTTCTACAGGCAAACTGACATTTGCAAGTGCAAATTGGATGGCAGGAAATGGAGTTACCCAGTTTACACATTCAAAAGTTATTTTGAGTTCACTTGGACAGATAATGTAGCATGGCACCAGGAAAGCATTCTGGGAATGGTAGTTTACAGAGCATACCCAGCAAAGTACACATTAGGCAACTAATTGAACTGATAAAGAAATAAACAGAGATAATTTCTTTGTAGGTAAGAGGAAGAAGAAGTCAAAGTTCTTTCAAGTTGACAAGAAGAAAAAGAATTATGTGCTTACTGAAAACAAGACTAGTAGGTCCTATTTATTGAATCAAGGTTTATTGAAGAAGCCTAAAAAGGCCAAAAAGAAGGCCAGCAATCTTTTTTTTTTGTTGTTTTTGTTTTTGTTTCAATGCAGAAAGAGCAGGAGAAGGAGTCTGTATTAATCTAGCCTGTGGTTTATTTAAGAAATAATTTATCACAAAGTTACTAAAAGCCTAAAAGCAGAGAAACCATAAAAAAAGTCAAGTTTTGTCCCAGTTCAGTTCTGTCAACCAGAATAATGATCTCTAAGATGCCTTTAGAGCTTTGTTATCCTGAAAATGGTCACATTTCATAAGTTGCAGTGATTGTTGGGACTCATCTGCCCTAAATGTATAC
This sequence comes from Dromas ardeola, assembly GCA_013398915.1. Classification (NCBI taxonomy): domain Eukaryota; kingdom Metazoa; phylum Chordata; class Aves; order Charadriiformes; family Dromadidae; genus Dromas; species Dromas ardeola. Next base: position 101,360 of record VYZM01000887.1, on the reverse strand, counting down.
AAGTAAATTAGTAATCTACATCTAAGGTACTCTTATGGCCTGCATAACATAGCTACTCCAAGAAGAGATAAATAGCTCTCTGGAGACTCCTCTTCCTTTCAATCGATAATAAAAAGGGATTAAAGTGATAAGTTAGAGTTTTATGACTATGTCTAAAATTTAGATTATCTAACTACTAAACATCTCAGTCAGGCAGATGAATCCCACCCAAGTCTGCCTAGAGACATCTGGAGAACAACAGCTGCACCAGATGCTGCAGAATTCTTCTTTACAAGCAGAATGTGAATGCTCTGGAGCCAGACTTTGCTACACCTGAAACTATTGTAAAAGTCTGCTTGTACTGGCTTGAGGCATTGCCTGATCCCATAGTAATCTTTGAGGTCAAACTGAGACTGTTATTTCCTATTCTTTTTTTTTTCTTTCTTTTTTTTTCTTTTTTAGTAAGTAAGTTATGTTTGTCTAGTGTTACACCATCTTTCTTTTTAGAAGGGTACAAGAAGAAAGAAGCCTGATTAAACCAATTTTCTCTGAATAATGGTTCTTGCGTCTCTGAAGTGTTTCTCCTGATGTCTGCTAGGAACCTTGCAAGATTTTTCTATTTTTTCCTGCTTTTTATTATGCTGTTAAGGTCTTTTACATTAATGCAGATTAATTTAATGAGGTTATTCATGGTCACTATTCTTACTTGTAGAGGTATAACTTGATATATGTTGTAATAAAATATAATCCTATTTTTTTCAAAAAGAGTGCTCTGGTAAAAACCATGTTTCTGTTGTACCATTGTCAAAAAATTAACAATTACCCAGACTGCAAAGAACTTGCTTTTTGTACTTGTGCCATTTCTTAACATATCTTTTTCTCACAGGCTTTAATACATTTATTCTTAGTAATTGTAATCACTATATCCATGTCTGCTTTTTTTTTTTTTTTTTTAATATTCCAGTCTGTTTTCCCAAGCAATATTCTGAAACACACTCATTATGGATTCTTTTCAGTAGCTTTTATTTTTTACCATCCTACAGAAAAGACTTTCAACATGGCAAAGTACAGATATTATTGTCATGTTCTTTGCTATTTATCAAGGTCCATTTTGCCCCCTCCTTTGTTACAACTGCTACTACAGTGGTATTGTTCTTCTATATTTTATAACCTGTCTTTGTCTGATGGACTTTTTAGGGAAATACCTCAAAAGTATACGACATATCAACCAGGTAAAATACCTATGTGGTTACAGTCGAGCTTTTCACATAAAAGTCTTGAGCTTCAGAGACCCAATGTAATGTGAACCTAAATTAATTTATAACATCCAATCATCTGATCTACATTTCATCTGCATTTGTATTTGCAGTCTTCAACGTAAGGAATCTTTACATAAAAATGCATCTTCAGGGGTTTACCTAAAAGGTATGGGTTGAGAACTCTTACTACATTAACTCTGGGCAGCATAGAGACCCTGGGAGCTTGTTTCAGATATTTACCATCACACGAGTTCTCCCTCCTTCTGCTTCCTGACCCTTCACAGTGCATCTCTAGGCAAAAGATTGATGGGACTGTCTTCCTTCTGGATTTGCAGTATTGCAGGCTTACAGTGATTCGAGGCCTTTGCTTTTTTGCTTTCTCCTCTCTTGATTGCTTTAAGGTGGAATTATAAAAAAGGAACAAACCTCAAAACATCTTTATTGTCAGTTCTTTCTTGAGGAATAACCATTTTATTTTGCCATTGTGAGAACCTCCTAATTTTATGTAATAGGTAAAATGTAACAGGTGAAAACTGTAAAAGGTAAAACTGTCAAAGGCAAATTGAATTTTAAAGGGAAGCCTCACCTCTATCTAAATAATAGCATGTTACTTTTATTCAACTCCTGTTTCTGCTCAAATGTCACTGTTAATGACTGTTAGAGTAGTAGAAGATTAGTATTTTATAAATCTGTGAAAAAAATGTCTCCTTATCCCAAAAGAGTGTGCTCTCCATCTGATAGTGACGGATTTTGACAACTGTATCTCTGGATATCCTACCCATTGCAGGTGTAGGAAACAAACTTCTGTGTGCCATTTTAGTATTCACTTTTACGGATTGGTCTTGTTAATGTTCCTTAATTACATTCTGTTTCAGGTTTGACAATTTTTCGTTTCTCTTGCCTCCTGACATGCCCTTCAGTTTCAAATTATTGTTCTTTCTGTTTCCTGATATGTAAATAACATTCTTTATGTCTTTTTTTAATTTGCTTCAGTTTTCCTTAATTTTAGCGTGCCTATCAGTGACAGTTTCCTCAGTGCATCCTAGTTCAGGTTCTTGTTCTTTCTCCAGTGTGAACCACTACTGTTTTCTGGTTACCTTCTGTATCTACCACCTTTTACCTTCATTATCTGACAGGATTTATTTGAAAAAGAAGAAGGGTTCAGGAAAGACCTTTTCTTCTTTCACTTTTTTGGCACTATGTCTCGTTTTTCATTTGGCTGGAAAGTTTCTTTGGTTTTTCTTTAGAAAATAATTTATCTTTATGCTTCTAAGACATTAGCTTGTGAAACTGTCCTTTGTTATATGTTGCCACAATGGCCTTAGGTCTGCTCTCTTACATCTTTTTGTTGTATGTCCATACAGTGTGTCATCCTATGGTATATCATCAGCCTTCAGAAACTTCTACTAAAGATAATAGAAACAAATTCCTATAGAATATTCCCATCTTTTCAGTGGTGGATGAAGTCAGAAATACCCTTCGACAGTCCACAGAAGATGCTGTTCTCCCTACCTGTTTCTGCTGAAAGTGTGTGGTTACAGGTATTTAAGTGCAACACACAGCTGCAATATAGCCCAGAGCTCACCAAATTCTACATAATCATCCAGCCATTAGGAGGTTCTTATTTATAATTGCCACAGAAAGAAATAGTTTTCCCACACAGGCCTCAGAAGTGCTCATATTCAAGCACAGCAAAGAACTAAAGAGAATGTAATAGCAAATTTATTTGGCAACAATTTATTAAAGTGTCAAAATCTGGGGGAAAAAAATCTTTTATTTTCAAATAACATTAATTCAGTCTTTCCAGCCTGTCTCCTCAATCTGCTTAACTTCCTCCAATTGCTAATCACAGTCCCTTTGCAGGCAGAACGTTATGCCAGTTTTTACCTGATGTAGCATGAACTAAGTATCTCGTGTAGATATGCTTCTTCTGTACAACTGCAAAAACTGAGACAGAACTGTGCTCCTAGTGCCAGTGAACTTTGAAGTTCATGGTGAGCTGCATGCTAACTTAATCTCATAAAGAGTTTACTTATAATTAAAGGTCTCCTTCCCCTTTACTATCATTCTAGTTCTATGAGAAAAATCCAAGGGAGCTTGAATAACCATAAGTGATCAAGACTTTTAAACTTCTGTGCCCTCTATTGAGTACTAGCCCTTCAACATTGATGTTCCATCAAGGATCATTCTTAGCCTCACCTTGCTTATCACCCACTGATAAGATTCAGCATAGGTTCTACATCTGCATTAGACAAGTTCATTAAAGTGTGTGAAATGCTCAGAGAGTGTGCTAATAGAGGGCATGTAAGTATGCAGATAGACAGAAACACCTGCTAATTGCCTGGAAGAAGGCTGATTAGTCTAATTCTGGCAAAGTACAATTTATATGCTATCAGACTTGTTCCTTCTCTGAGGTGACCAAAAGTGGCTGAACTACTTCAGTGCATCTTCTAGACTTCTAAGTAGCTGGACACAGTGTTATGCTTAGGATATTATTCCTGTTTCTGAGTTCGTGAATGTTGTGTTTGTCTCTGTATGTAAAGAATTGAGTTATAAAGCTAATTTTTATTTCATTTATCAAGCTTAGTCTGAGGTATATATTGCCCATGATACTTACTTATATTTGTAAAATTATGTGCACTCCATCCATTATGTGAGGTTTGATTTAAAGAGATTTGAACAGTTTGAGGTAGAGTAGCTATTTGGAGTGTAATTAAATTATCTCACTTTGCTTCCCTAGAAACCTCAATTAGGAGACAGATATTTCTGTTGCAAATGAAGTGTGTTTTGTTGATATGTAGAAGAAAGAGGAACAAAGATGGAAGGGAAGCAGTTAGTGGTGTCTAATGATGGGGAGGGGAGCATGTAGCAGACACAACTGAGAATTCTCCATCAAGAAGAAGGTGTTAATGTCTCAAATAATGGCTGTAATATACATAATCCTTCAGGAATAACTATTATGGTTAATGTAATAAGAAATAAGTTAATAACACTTCAGTTCCTTCTAGCAATTCTGCTGTACTTACCTTATTTAACTGTCACATAACAGTGATGGGATGAGCCAGAGATTATGGTGTCACATTGACGGTGAACAGCTTCCTGTGGAAGGACTAGTATAAGAGGATCTTTGTCATAGATCAGGTCTTTCATTCTGTTAATACTAAATTATTCTTACTGTCATTGTAAGAGGAAAAGGAAAATTGTTATTCTTTAGGGAAGAGTCTTCTGAATTCTAGCAACTTGGTAACACAACATCATTTTGAGGAGGTACAGGAGGAATACAAACATCTCATCCCATTCTGAAACTGATAGCAGCTTCAGGCAAGACATTCAGTGGTCTTGAGCTAACTTCTTAATCTTTTTGTTCCAAAATTCTGCCACATCTCTAGCAGAATGAGAAGTTTATAAAGAGGTGAAGAAATTCTGCTAGTTGAAAACTCCATCTCCTGGTGGGATACCCACTTACATAGTGATCAGCAAAATGTATGCAGTGATGACTGTAACGGATGTGTCATTGCAACCTGAATTGCGTCTATGCAGTGTGGTTAATGCAAGCCGAATTTGCTTTCTAACTCTCTACCCACTGCCACCCTTCTGTGAGGGTCTGGAAACCATCTCTAGCAAAGGGGAGACAAACTGGAGTTGAAGTGTGCAAAGAGATGTACAAGCAGCTGTTGTACTGTTGTGCATCTGTACCATACATGTACTGTATTCTACTATCTGAGACCTGTGTGAATGCTTTGCCCTCCTTCTGTCCTGATGTAAAACCAACTAGGGCTTGCTTAACGCACACATAGCTTAAATTGACTGGTGGTTTCAGTGCAAATGGTCTATGTTCATCAGCTGAATATTTAATATAGGAGTAAAACAGAAAGGAGATATCCCTAGAGGCAGTGGTTTACATTCATCTGACTGGCTTGAAACTGGAACAGCATGTAGTGAAGCCTCACATTGGTCCAGATGTAAATATCAGTGTGGATACATCATAAGCAGGCAAGCCCGAATACATCTGCATGTAGGTTGACTTCTCCGTCTGCTCAAGGACTGCACACATGGTGCACACCATAGCAAAGCTTCTGATTTCACCAGAATTTGGGATTCAATTTTATTCATGATATTTGGCCTTCGTGGGAGTCAGTCCTCAAATACTTGATGCACTTTAAAGAATGCTCTGTGAATTGTTACCTAGCTTTATTATGATTAGACCCAAATGCCAGAACATCGGTAACAAATGGATCAGAATTGAGTGTTTATTAGATTTAGTTTTGCAATGCAAAAAAATATTGATGGCTTTAAGAATGACTCATCCTAGTCAGATTGGATGCAGAGGCATCTCTTTCTTATAATCCAGAGGTACACAAACTGGTGACCGCTTGGTTACTTCTTTATTATTACTTTTAATGTAATGTTTTTATGTACTCATAAACACAAAAAATATTTGAGCTCTGAAACAAAACCATGGCACTTTGTTAAGATTGCCAGGGCAAGCCAAAAATGAGAGACAAAACCATGAGATTCAAAGGGTCCAGCAAGCCTTCAAAGACGCTGAGCTCTGCCTACCTATCATTTTTACAACAACGGCAGCCATAGACATAATATCTACGAAATGTTGTCTCCTTTGAATGGATAGCAGGGTAACGCTGACAAAGATATCTTTTTTGACTTCATTCCCTCTATATTGACAATGTAGCAATTTATTTTATTTTATTTTTTCCTGGATTGCGCTGTCAATTTTATTTTACTTTTTTCTGGATTGCACTGTCATAGTTAAGATAGTGCCAGAAATGCCTTTTCATTTTAACAAATCATCCATAGTAAAATTGCTCTAGGTTGAAGCATGAGCATGCTTGTGGAAGCTATGAATTAGGAAGTCAAATGTGCTACAGTAGAGGTCCTTAACTACAGGGTGTGTTAATATGATAATTGCAAGATTCAGTCAATGAGCTACCTGAAGACTGTTAATTAACTTGAAATTCCAGTGTTGCCTTTGTTTCATAGCCATTATAGACTATTACATCTGTGTATTGTCATGAATAGAGAAGTTTTTTGCTTGAATTGTATAATACCTATTAGTATTACAGTGTAAAAAGTAACGTGTATTTTTAAATGACAAATGCATTGGCTTTCAGGGAACGAATTCAAGAGTTTATTTAAGTTGTTGGTTATAGAATTACTTCAGCAAAGTGGTTCCAGAATTTTTGTGTGTTTTTGGCAGGACCATATTTATAAAACAAGATCATGATCTACTGTGATTGTGATACAATTTGGAAGGAGTTTATTATCCTCTGATGAGCTTGCTTTGTTTCCTTGGGCCCTCATTTGTGTGCTGGACAGTTTTTTCAAATCTTGACTATTTTTAGCTCTGATGGTCAGTTTAGAAAGACAACCTTCTGTCCCCCAGAATACATCCTTCACATAGCACACAAGAAACTTTTTCTTTTTCGACCCTTCCCCAAATCTTTTAAAAAATCATTATACAGCTAAGGATAACAGACATACATAAAACCACATTTAACCATTGCATGGGTTATGATAAAAGCCAGGCTATTTGCTTTGTTCCACTTAAATCCTTCCAGAATGCTGCTGTGAAAGTCAGTTTTATCTCCTGAAGCTCAGGCCATGAAACTCCCCAATTAAAATTCTTTCACTGCTTACCTTCCCTTTAGTCCTGTTCAAGGTCCTTGTCTTCCCCATCAAGGCTGTGCTTTCATTTCTGCTTAGTGTACTTCTTTTCTTGACTGCACACAAGATTCCCACCTAGGTGCTGCTTTCAAATCTTCCTTCTACTTTTATCTTTGGATTTTGTTCCCGCCTGCCTAAGTTGGAGCTGCAGCTGAAACTCTTCTCTGGCGGAGACACCTACAGCGCCTGTGCGTCAGTCACTCCTCAGCCACGCTATCCACCCTTGGCTGCCCATTCCTCTGATGAGAAGTGTTTTTCAGCCCCTTGCCTTTGCCATGGTGGATACATGGGGGACTTTGAGAGCTGGAAGCACAATTCTCTGCAGCTTAATTTAAGAAGACAGGCTCTGTGGTTGGGAGTGAGAATTTCTCACATTCCCTTTGGGTTGAGTTTAGGAAAAGATCATAGCACAAAAAGACTAGCGGATTACACAGAGACCGCTTTAACTTCCATTAGCTATGCCATCCTCAGCAGTCCACAGCACTGTGTGAAACCTTGAAGGAATGAGGTTTCAAAGTTCTGGGGTTTTAGCAGCAAATATTCATCATTTCCCCATCTTCATTTAAAAAAGAAAAAAGAAAAAGAAATAAATCTTCAATTAAAATATTCAATTTGCTACAGTGTAATGTAGTTTGTTGGTGGTTTGCTGGAGCCTCAGATCACAATGTAGCTTGCACATATTCCATATGTGACATAATTTCAAAGAGAAACTATGTGAATTGAAGATGAAGATGAAAGTTTGTGTTTTAAATGTCTATCCTGTGCTTGCTATCCGTTGAAATAGGAGACATAAAGAGATGAATAGAATGACATCGGAGAAAAAAAAGTCAGTTTGATTTGCTGGCTTATATTGAATTTATATTGCTGTACTTGAAGGTAATTTTGAGTTTTCAGGTCATGTCACAGCCAGCTGATCCACCTACATATATGTATGGACATAAGAGAAATGTGTACAAATTAAAGACTAGATATCATCAGGTTAAAATAGTAGGTTTGATCCTAAGTGGAAATAAAATCTACTCATTGCCTTTAATTTAAAGTAAAATATGAGGGGCAGATGCAAACTCTCCCTGCTGTGAGCAAACTGGAGCAATTTGTCCAAGAAAATGAAGTTTTTCACTTGCTTATTGCAAAGTTTTAGGAATCTGGAAAACCTGCATGAGGGACTGGAATTCCTTAGTAATTAGAAAAAAATTGATACAAGTGGTATTGCAGGAATCTGGAGAGGTGATGTGAGTGATTGGAATGTTCATTTATAAATTGCAACTTGTTCAGCAAAGCCTGAGAGGACGGGGAAATGCATAAAAGTCATTAGTTTGTATAAGGGAAGAAGATCATGGCTTGACTTTGGTACACAAAATAGTTTCAAACAATAATCTGTTCACACATACCTACCTGCTTTTCAGAAGGTTAAATTTCCCAGAATTAATCAAAATGCTAAGTAAAGGATTTTTTAAAAAAAACAACAAAAAAGCCAAAAAAGCCCCCCAGAGAAATACAAACAAAACCATGTGTATTATTTAAAATGAATCTTTGTATAGACAAAACGGGGTACTTCCATGGCCAAGGAGAACATTAAAGTCCATCTTACTATTAGAGACCAAGAAAAGGTAACTTAAGGAGATCTATAGTTTGTCTGTCTTTGTTCTAAATGTATCTAAGTATATCAAGGAAATCAAAGAGGTCTTTTATTATGCCAATTAAAACCAACTGAACAAAACAAGTAACATGATCAGGTAAATGTAACATTTAGTCTGAGCGCGATCTGAGGTAAAACAAAAAATTTCAATGGGATTAAACTGATGGAGGAATAAAGTAAATGGATATAATTATGTGCTAATGCATTTTTATGGAAAATGGATCTTGTCAAACTTTATTTCATTCCTCAATGCTAGTAAAAATTTTGTTGATAAAGTTAGATGTATATATCTAATAACATTAGACATTTATCAGATGTTTGACTGCATGACATGACATTCTGTTTTAAAAATTAATGCTATATAATATCAATGTAGCACACTGTATGAATTAATGAATGAATGAAAAGCACTACTCAAAAAAGTAATTTCAAATAGGGAAATATCTTTGAATTCTTTCCAATGGAGTTCTCTAGGAAAATCCAATTGCCTTTTAATATCTTTATCTATGGCAAACATGAAAAAACAAGTAGTCCTAAGGCAGATGTTAACTATATCCTCTCCAGCTGGCGATCCCTGAACTGTTTAGTTGTTGTCCACTTGGATTGTCCTTACACTATAGTGACTGACAAAATGGTTTTTTGTGTGTATGTTTCCTTCAGTTTTAATACACATAAGAGCTGTACTGCATACTATCAGGCTAATAGTTTTATTGCATGAAACTGAAGATATATATATAAAGATATATATGTACCTGAGATCATGAAGGTGAGTTAATGGATGTTATAGCACTGCGTAGGACAAAGCAGCCAGTTGTGGTGCAGCTTCATCTATAGCACCTTTTGGGACTGGTTTCTAGAGAAAACTTTCCAGAATCACACCCACATTTTGCTTTGGAGCTAACTCACTACTTTACTCCATAAAGATCCTGGCTGCAAATTAAACTTTAACTGCTATGGATCACTGAAAGCCCAATATATAACAAACAACTCAGTGAGTAGGGGTTACGTCTTGGAAAGTGGCATCTTGAAAATGCTTTTAAAGGTGATATTGTGCAAGGAAATAAAAATTAATTGCCAGGATAATGCTGTGCTGAAAAGCTATCCCATTCTTTAAGAATATAACTTAGCAAGTAACAAAAAGCTTTTAATTCCACATACAGAATAAGTGAGATTAGTACCAGATTTCTGCACAGACTTGTATCATGGTTCCTAAAGGTGGTTGACAAACTGAAAAGGGTATAGAAAACAAGCAAAAAAAACAACCTTTCAAGTCATTCAAGCTGGAGAAAATGTCTTATATTGTAAAAGTTAAAAAATATTGTCTATTTGTCTTAGCAAAGACAAGGATGAGTGGTGCCTTGAATACAATGTTTAAGGGCCTTTGGAGAGATAAAGTACTGAATGCCAGAGAGGTCTTTGGTCTGCTTGACAAAGGAGGAACAAGAATCACGGATAAAAGGTGTTGCTAGAAAATTTCAAATGAGATGATATAAATATATTTTTCAAAATGAAGGCAATTAACCACTGGAAAAATATTGAAAGAAGTGAAATTATATTTATATCTTTTTCTTTACAGACTTCTCAGACAATTATAGTATTTTTTTCAGACCGCTTTTTTTTTCTGAAATACTTGTGTGTCCCTGTTAACTTTTAGGTGATAACGTTGAAGAGATGTTGAGTTGCAGTACATGAAGACTTATAAATACACAATCAGAAATACATCAAATGTAAACCAAACTAAAATGTATTTCTCAAACCTGTTTATGCAACTAAAATAACGCTCTGATTGGTGGAATTTCTAGGTATTTTAGGCCATAAAACTCCAAGTACTCTGTTAAGGATAGGAAGATCATGTTGTTTAGCTGTTAGGAGAGTTGACTCTGCAGTCCTTTAAGACTAAACATCCCATTGATATCATCGGAAATTTGCAAAATGGTGTTTATGAGAGATGTCCATGCAAATGCATAGTTGTGCCTGTAGCCATATAATACAGGAAACTGTTTTGGGAAGGGTCCCTTTTAATGTCAGGTGTCTGAGAGGTTCTGTAGAGAGTACTGTGTTTAGGTAGATGTAGTGGATTTTGGCTTAGCCAGCACTAATCTAAGATCAAATGTAAACTCTGACTGAAGCTGCTCGTCAGTGCAAAAATTGTTTTAGTGGTTTGCATTTTTCATATAGAAGGACAGAATAAAGAACTACACCTATTGTATCATCCTGCATTTAGAATGTCAAACACAGGGACAAGGTGGATTGACCAATATTTCAGACCAATATATGAATTATGCCAGGTGAGAACAAAACTCATAGACTACCAGGTGCCTAAATCAGATACAACATCCTAATCCCCGGCATACATAATTCATACCATTTCTGGCCTGGCAGTAATTTATCTTTTAATAATTCTATGGAGTTAATGATGATACCGAATGGCAGAAAAACAGCTGGATTAAGGAAGGCTTTAAAGCCAGTTTTTGAAAGAAAGAATAATCTGAAAAAAAACCCAGAGCTAAATGGGAAATAGAATAAATTGCTTCAGCAACAGCAAGTTAACCTTTTGCTTGTTATTTGAAGGCATTCAAACACAGTCCCAGCATTAAGGCTAAACTCATTTCTAAGAAATAGAGGAACAGGGATTTGGAATAGCTTTCTAGCAGTAGCAGTGTGGAACAAACTACTAATTATTCCTAAAATGGTTTATTTTATGAATGGATTGTATGATACAGTTATCTGTGACAGCAAGGGTCTGAAATTGTTAATCCAGGAAGGCCCTTCCAGTTCCATGTGTTTGTCCCATAAAGTAAAATATCAGGTAGAGGAAACATTATGTCCGAGAGTGGCTTTATGCTTCAATTCATGAAGATTAAAGAAGGAAAAGAAGAAAAGTGCGTTTTTCTGGTTTGTTCACAGAGATTAAATTACCTTGATATATGAAGTGATGTCAGCTCTGTTGTTTCACATAGGAGAAACATGTTTGCAACTCCCTTGTACAGAGCTCTTAACTTTATTGATTAATACTGAATTTCTTTGATTTCAAATAGTTTCAGAACTGCACATTCTGGTACTTTTGTTTATAACATTGAATCATGCTAAGGTTTTATGACCCTTTGCAAAGGAATTTTCAATACTTATTTAATAGAACATTGAAGATAGCTTTGGAAAAGAAATGCTCCACACAAATAATTTCACTGTGAATCTTTTGAAATAAGATTTATATACTTCATAAAAATGTGTACACAGTGTAACATAACAGAGACTGTTTCTAATTGCTCATTGAAATCAGCATGGCCCCATAACTATGGGCTGCAGGGCTTCAACTCTTGACTTTTTAATTTCTTTCCTAAAGGTATTCATTCCTCATTGGAGGTGAGAGATGAATGTGTAGCTGCTAAGTGTGAGGACGATGGTAATGGAAATCAGTAGTGTTAATTAAATTACAAGAATTAACATATCCAGTATTTCTTGCTCCTCTAAGCTTTTCCAACTGATAATGAGAGTGAAGAGTATTTTATGATCCCCTCCTTCTCACAGAAAAATCTATATCCAAAATCTTTGCCAAGATACAGTTGAAATTTGTTTTGGCCTTCTCCCGCTCTTTAAACAGAATCAGTAGTTTAGAAAATTGAGACTGAAAAACAGACAAAACCAGACCCTGTATCATTCCAGTCCCCAGAACAACAGAGAATTAGTAAAAAGTTGTTCCAAATGAGCAGAAAACAGATGTAAAATGGGGTTTTTTTTGGTGTTTTATTTGTTTGTTTGTTTGTTTGAGGTTTTATTTGGTGTGACATTTGTTTTTTCGGGTTTTTTTTGTTTGTTTTTTTTTTTTTTTTCTTTTTGTCACTGTTTGCTTGCTTAATACCAAATCAGTGGCTGAAAAGTTGATCAAGTTTGGACAAAAATGCTTTTTTGCAATACTCTAGAAGTAACAAATGCTGAAAATTATAGTGAATGTGTTCAAATTGAAATATTGATGAATGGGAGATTGATGGGTAAGACAGGCTCACCATAATTAACTACAGCAAACACCTTTTTCTACCTTATTCTGTACTTAGTTCAGCAATACACTTAAGGCACTATTTAAGGCTCATTGCAGCTGGGGCTTTATCTACCCAGGCATATTGCATTGTTTCCCTACTAAGGTACTTGGCGGAATTGTTCTCATATTTGTAACTTAATATTTTGCAATTTATTTAAGGAAAACAGACAAACAAAAAGAGAATCTGAAATTCTAGGTCTTACTAATTTCTCTTCACACAGCAAATTACATCTACTTCTTAGTTAGCATATGTTCCTCCATCTGCTTAGTTTTGACTTTTCTTATTGAGGTTAATTATTGCTTTCCATCATGGTTGGGGTTTTGATTTGTCCTTTTTTAATCAATCATCTAACTGAGGCAGCTTTTACACTTTAGAATAACTAATTTGCACATTCATAAACACACAACTGAACCTTTTGTCAGTGATCATATAGCAGGATTTAATATTGTATAAAGCTGTAGTGGTCTTTGGTAAATTTTAATTCTGATAAACTTTCTGTCTTCCACTGAATTTTATTTGCAAGAAATTTGAAAGGACAAGTGTCCCACTGAAGTTAGTGGGATACTGTAGAGAGGAGAGGATTGAAATAACAGGTGCAAAACCACCTTTCTGTACCTAAGCATTTGTAAACAAACCAGTAGTCCTTGGAAAATTCCAGCATATTTCAAGAAAAGAAGCAGTTTCTGAGTCACTGTGTGACCTGTTATTCAAAGAGATTTTACAAAAAAAAATAAAAAAATAAAAATCAGTACATGAAAATTTACAGCTGTATTAAATCCAAAATCATATGTAAGTAACCTTAGCTGTTTTTAAAAGTCTGTGTTCTTTCTCATGGTATATATTAAATACAGCTATGGTTGTTAAACCATATAATAAAAAATAGATCTTTTCAAAAATCAAATATGAGTAGTTCATGTGCAGTTTCAAACCAAATGAAATATTTTGAAGATATTACTCTGTTTTCGATATGAAGAAGTACAGTTATTAGGTAAACGATTTTTTTTCTTGCTACTCACGTCAAATTTCTATTCTTGACAGCAATCAATCTTCCAGAAACAACTACGCATTGCCTCAGCTATTTTAGGACCAATGTGAAATTAGAATTGACACAAGAAGCATAAAAGCACAATGATAATTAAATTTTATCCATTCTTTCTTCCTCTTTTTTAAAACTTTCTCGGGCTTTAAATTTTCAGCAAGATCTCTTTTGGTTCACCTTGAAGCACTCTTTTTCCAGCTCATTCATAAGCGTTATCTTCTGTGCCATTCTCACAGCATAAATACAAGCATTTCAAACATTTACCCAAAGCTCATCTTCTGACTTATGACTGTTATCATTTTTATGCCACGGTACATTTTTTTTTTCCCAAACAATAGTCTTTCTCCACTTGTGGAATCAGCTATATCACCTTCAGTAACTTTTTCTTCATTCACTTGAGAATTGAATTATTCCCATTGTTAGAACATATTTACTTGTATCATTCATTGAAATGATGCTAAAGTGAATTCCATCTGGTGGTATACTTGCGTCACAGGCGTTAAACTGTGAACACTAACGGGAGGTATGTAGCTGGATATATGTATGTGAGTATGATTACTCAAAACTGAACTTTTGAACTCCCAAAAAGAAGCTTCCTATTTGCTAGATGGAACTGGTATGGGCTGGTTGTAAATTTTTGTAACACTTGAACTAAACACATTTAGCACATCCCAAATCCTTCAGTTAATAAAAAGATATGAGAGAGAACCACCAGTTCGGAAGCTGACCACGTGTTGTGCTTTTGCACACAGACTGTGTAGTTGGGGAAAACTGGATATTTAGGATGCCAAACAGAAGAGCTGGTGCGGAAAAAAAGGGTTCACAAAAAGAAGAAATGGTCTTGGAAAGAAGTGACCTCAGAAAGGTGGTGGTGAGGATCTGACTGGAGGAGAGATCCTGGAAGTGAGGAAAGATCCCAGAGATCACAGAGGTGCATGGACATGAAACCTGGGAGACTCCCAGGGAGGGACCCTGGCCAGTGATTCTTAAGACTGGTAATTGTGAGCAGAGGCACAGCATTAACTGATATGACACACTGCCCAACTTTCCTAGCCCAGCAATAACTTCCCTGCAGGGAAAAGAAGCTTAGTCCTACTGAATGCAGTGCTGTGGGCTAGTAAGTGTCGGAGGTAATCAAATAGCTCTAATCTCATTGTTTTTTAAATAAATCATGGTATCCAGATCCACAACAAGCTGTCACTTACTCTTTCTTGAGACAAGAGTGCAGGAGATGAGACTCTGAGAGTGCAGTATATCCAAAATTAGTGAGTAAACAGTCAAGAAATCAGATTTTGAACATGCAATTTCTATTAGATTTTCACCCATGTAGGTAGATGAACAGTTCTTAAAAGAATGAGAGAAAAGGAAATATGTCTATCCCGAACATCTGGCATGTGAAAATGTTTTAGGCTGCTCTTTAATCCATTTTTCTAAAGCAAGTACCTCCTATATTATTAAAAAGAAAGAGGCAATCATCCATATATTCCTAAAATTAGACACCTAGTTAGGTAAAACCAGACTCTGGATATATTCCAAGACAGCTACTTTTCTCTGTAGAATATTTGTAGAAATTTGGGAAGTACAGGAATATTAGTTCACTGATCATCTAAAGCAAGGAACAGTATTGACTGACTACCATCCTCAATGACAAAATACAACTAACGTGGCCATATGATGTTTAAAAGAGACCAGTACAACACATGTTTCTTGAGCCTTAAAACTGCTCAAAAAAGGAAAACAACCAGCTAGAGTTACAGCCATCTGTAGAAACACCAGTTTCTCCCTGGGAGATTGGTCAGAACCTTTTGACTAAAAAAAAAGTGGGAGAACCATGTCAAAGGCCTTACAGGAGTCCAGATAGACAAGATTTGCAGCTCTTCCCTTGTCCACTGATGTAGTTGCTCAATCACAGAAGGCCACTAGGTTGGTCAAACAGGACCTTGGTGAAGCCATGTCTTGAATCACCTCCCTGTCCTCCATGTGCCTTAGCATAGCTTCTAGGAGAATCTGTTCCATGACCTTCACAGGCACAGTGAGACTGACAGGTTGGTAATTCCTTGAGTCCTCCTATCTACCCTTTTTAAAAGTGGGTGCAATATTTCCCTTTTTCCAGTCACTGGGGACTCCACCTGACTGCCATGACTTTTCAAATATGATATGAGAATGGCTTGGCAACTTCATCAGCCAATTCCCTCAGGACCCTGGGGTGCATCTTATCAGATCCATGGGCTTGTGTATGTTCAGGTTCCTCAGATGGTCTTGAACCTGATTTTCGCCTACAATGGGTGGGACTTTATTCCCCCAAGTTGTTGAGTACTTCAAACTTCTCCTTGTCACTTGTCACAGATTTGATCTCATTCATCAGGGCAGGGGGCGTACAATTTCTTTTGTCTTCCTTTTCTGATTAACATACCTGTAGAAGCCCTTATTATTTTTACATCCCTTGCCAAATTATCTTCAATTATGCCTTAGCTTTCCTGATCCCACCCCTACCCTCCTAGGGCAGTATCTTTATATTCTTCGCAGGATGTGTGTCCCTGGTTCCGTTATGGTATTTTGTATGTGCCTTAGCAACAGGATCATGGAAAAACAGGAAAGATAGTTGTTCTGTCAGTATAGGTCTCTGTTTGATTAATGAGCTCTCTTAAAAGCTTAGATTTCTTTATATCCTTCCATCATCACAGTGAAAGTGGCAGGACTACATCAACGCACTAAATAGACAAAATTAGATGGTTAAACTTTGTCTGTTAAATTCCATTTCTTTAGTTTCATGTTGATTGTAATATCAGCTTTGCACCTGGTCTCCTGGAAAATAATTGCATGAAAAATACTAGCACCAACAAATGTGCCTACAAAAAAAAGAACGACTGCCAAGGTAAACTGAGAACTTGGTTATTAGGACTCTTCACTGTGTAAGGACACCCCCAGTCATTAAAAAAAAAGAAAAAGAAAACCAAAAAAATAAAGGATTTGAAGAGTTAAAACTGGCAGATTAAATACTATACCAAAATTGGAAGCATTTTTTTCAGTTTTTATTTTTAGTTGTATGACAGGAAGAAAAAGAAATTTGTGAGAGGTAATGTGCTTTAAAGTAAAGCTTGATAGCATGTGGGGGGGGGTGACAAAATTTTTGGGCAGAAATTCTCAATTAATTTAAAATTTTCCATTGAGAACACCAGTTACAGAGAGGAAGGAATCATGCTTAAGAATTCTTATTGAAATGAGAGAAAGAGAAAGCTAAAGCAGACCATATCTGTCTGTCCCAAAGATCTACTTTTGTCAGGGAATATATTTTAAACCTTGCGGTGATTGTATTTTAATATAATACCTATGCAAAGTTAAGCAGGGAAAACTGAAAGGCATTTATTTCCCTCTGTTACTCCCTCTAGCAGCCTTTTGGTCAGGGTGCTGCTGCAGCATGGGAGAACTGCAGAATGAATGAAGGTGAGAACCTGCATCTTCAAATGAAAAAATTCATCAGTTTTGAGTTGTGTGGGAGATATTATGGGTTTAGATAGGGGAGAAGGAAAGAAAGTATCTGCTTCTGTAAATGGAAGGAGTTTTATAACAGTTGAGAGCTGGAAAATGGTATACATAACATTAAGGAAGAGTGATGAAAGCATTTTAATGACAATATTTAGCTCACACAAGTCTGACTTGAAGTTTGACTTGAGGGGAGGGCAGTGGATGTTATCTACCTTGACTTCAGCAAGGCTTTTGACACGGTCTCTCACAGAATCCTCATAGGGAAGCTCAGGAAGTGTGGGTTAGATGAATGGACAGTAGGGTGGATAGAAAACTGGTTGCAAGACAGAGCTCAGAGAGTTGTGGTTAGGGGCAGAGAGTCTAGTTGGACGTCAGTAACAAGTGGTGTTCCCCAGGGGTCAGTACTGGGCCCAGTCCTCTTTAATATATTCATCAATGACCTGGATGAAGGGACAGCGAGCACCCTCAGCAAGTTTGCTGATGACACAAAGCTGGGGGGGGTGGCTGACACCCTGGAAGGCTGTGCCGCCATACAGAGAGACCCAGACAGGCTGGAGAGTTGGGCGGAGAGAAACCTGATGAAATTCAATAAGGGCAAGTGTAGGGTGCTGCACCTGGGGAGGAATAACCCCATGCACCAGTACAGGTTGGGGGCCGACCTGCTGGAGAGCAGCTCTGTGGAAAGAGACCTGGGAGTCCTGGTGGAGAACAGGATGACCATGAGCCAGCAATGTGTCCTTGTGGCCAAGAAGGGCAATGGCATCCTGGGGTGCCTCAAGAAGAGTGTGGCCAGCAGGTCGAGGGAGGTCATCCTCCCCCTCTCCTCTGCCTTGGTGAGGCCACACCTGGAGTACTGTGTCCAGTTCTGGGCTCCCCAGCTCCAGAAGGACAGGGAACTGCTGGAGAGGGTGCAGCATAGGGCTACCAAGATGATTAGGGGACTGGAACACCTCTCTTATGAAGAAAGGCTGAGGGATTTGGGCCTTTTTAATCTGGAAAAAAGACAAATGAGGGGAGGTCTTATCAATGCTTATAAATACTTAAAGGGTGGGTGTCAGGAGGATGGGGCCAGGCTCTTTTCAGTGACAGGACAAGAGGTAATGGGCACAAACTTGAGCATAGGAAATTCCACCTAAACATGAGGAGGAACTTCTTTCCTTTGAGGGTGGCAGAGCACTGGAACAGGCTGCCCAGAGAGGTGGTGGAGTCTCTATCTCTGGAGACATTCAAAACCTGCCTGGATGCGTTCCTGTGCAGCCTGCTCTAGGTGACCCTGCTCTGGCAGGGGGGTTGGACTAGATGATCTACAGAGGTCCCTTCCAACCCTACCATTCTGTGATTCCGTAATTATAGTTTATAGTTTTGTATGGTACTTTCTACGCTCATCTCCTACTAACTGAAAAAGCAGCTCTCTTTTCCTCAAAACTAAACAAAAACAA
Source organism: Dromas ardeola (assembly GCA_013398915.1). NCBI lineage: Eukaryota > Metazoa > Chordata > Aves > Charadriiformes > Dromadidae > Dromas > Dromas ardeola. The sequence continues at coordinate 82,800 of VYZM01000887.1, read as the reverse complement.
TTAAACAAACACATTCAAAAACAAACACAAAAAAAGCCATCGCCCAAAATGCAAAACCAAATCACACCAAACCTAAATCTTTAAGAACTTTAGGGAAAGAATTGACTGAGTTTTCCCATGTACACTGAAGTCAGCTCTAAAAGTGTCTTAGTATTTCACTTATTCTTGGAGTAGCTGACTGATGGATATGGGATTATTCACAAAAACTTCCGCTAAAGATAAGAAAAACAGAAACTCACTGAAGAATATTAAAAAAAAAAAATTATACTTTCAGTATTTTTAAGAATCTGTTAATCTCTTCCTCTCACTTTTTCCACCTACCCAAAGTTGGCGGTTGTAAACTGTGGTTTAGCCCCAACCTCTAAAATAGCACTTGGGAATGAATAAACTAAAGCAGTCCATCTCTTGTTACTGAGACTGGCAAGGGCATATTTGAAAAAAGCAAACAGGAGAAAAACAAGCATCACACCTGCAACAATCTTGACAGCATACTACAACTCTGATAGGCAGCCTGTGCAGAGGGGAGAGTACAAAGACAGTTACAAATGGCAAGGTGCACATTTATGAATACCAATAAAATTCCCCCTCTGCTCTATCATCCCTTAAGGTCCTGTTTTTCAAATAACCATTTTAGAAGAAACTTTATAATTGCTTTCACTTTAAATACCTACATTAAATATACATATATAAAGTAAGGAATATTTGTCTCACACCTTTTTCAAAAGCATGGCACTTTTTAAAATAGCATTGCTGATTTATAAGCAATATGACTGATTTTAAGTCATATGTGTGATTTATAACTCAGGATTTCATATACTCTGGGTATTAAGATGTATTTTATGAAACCCAGTTTATTTGTTAAAAAAGACTGATTTACTAGGCAGATTTATTAATCATGCCTTGAAAATTTAAACCAAAGTCTTGGTTTAAAGTCTTATATTTATAAATTAGATGCTTAAATCAAATTCCAATTTATATATAATGGGATTGGTTCTAGAGATATGCAAATAGTAATATATCCAATCCCACTACTACCTGAAGATAACAACGATCCTGCTTTCACAATTAATTTAGCTATTCACACTGATGAAAAAATCCTATCGTTAATCAGATGGATACTATTTGGAAAATACTCCATAACAAGGAGCCAGGCAGAAAGAAATACTGACTTTCAGACAAGAAATGAATAGCGTAATCTGAAATATTGTATTACTCAGATTTTGAACTCTACTTTTTCAGAGTTTTCAAGTTGCTGAGTCCATGCCCCACTTGGACTGTTATTACCACTCCAGCAAGAGACATGGCCTTCATTTGCTGTTATTTATCCTTTTCATATTCTAAAAGAAAACACAGAATTGATATTGGATTTCCCCTTCCCAACTTCCTAATAATTATTCACAATTTTTCACCAAGTTTTGTGTGTTCGTATTTCTTTCATGCCTAGAAATGGCAAGCCTCTGAAAGGAAAGACATAGCAAGTTCTTGAAAAGTGAAAGCAGCAGTGTCCAAGATGATGTATATTTGAACATTTCACATTTTAGTCAAACTCATCTATCTGAAGTAAATTAATAAAATCCAATAGAAATACTTTTCTTCCTTATTATGCATAGCCATGGCTTGAAGTGTCAGGTTTAGATAAGCTGAAAGCAATATGGCTGAAAGGTACATTTTCTAATCAACTTCCTGAAGTCTTTGACTCCAGACATAGCAATATATGTAATCAATATATGAAACCTACCATACCAATTTGTCCGATACATTGGAAGTTGGTCTTTTAATTCTTTAGCAGTGTTTTGCCACGTTAACCTTGACTTGCTACTTCTTGTTAAGTTCTCTACTTCTGAAGGCATGTTGCCTTCAAGTAAAAAAAATAAAAAAATAAAAAATCCATCCTTGAGCTTTACAGAGGAAGCCTTGAGATGCTTCCATAAATTCATTCTATACAGTGTGCATACATAGTCTATTTCTGAGTTTATGGTGAAACAGTTCATAAAACCTTGTTGGCCTACTTACGTCCATGGGACTAAACAAAATCTACAACCAGTGCAAAGGCTGTGCCACACATCAAAATCAGAGATAAAAACTTCTTAAAATACTGGGAATCAGACTTCTTTTCATTTTGCTTTGTAGATGGACTTGATACACAGAAGGATAAAATGCCTTCTGTTGTGATGCTTCCCTCGGATACTTTGTACCTTGTGCCAAATAGAAAAACCTGAGTAAGTAATGTCCTAGGGACTGATTGGCTGGGGATGGTTTCAGTGGCATAGCAGAGTCCTTCTCAACCCACCCTCCTCAAGACACCCTTCAGTGGAGCGTGCTTTCCTTTTGTGTTTGTCCAGGTTCTTCTTCCTTTCTCTGCAGAAATCCCGACACATCTGTTCGACAACCCCACCTCCAGCTGAGAGGAAGGTAGTGATGGATTGCAGAATCCTGTTCCACATTCTGTTAATCTTGGCATTGCCTTCCTCTTCACATTCAAAGTACAATAACTGCAGGTTGCTTTTGTTCCACCATTTTGTCCTCTTGTAGTACAAAACAAAATTGGACTACTTTGGTTTGACTTGAACCAGCAGTAAGGCTAGTTGTCTAGTTGAATCACTCTTTTTGGAGATGAGCTGTCAAAGTGTACTGCAGCCTAAGTAGGAGCCAATACAGGGGCACAGAGATGAACATACCCTCTTTAGAAGTTCTGAATTTGGGTGGCAAATACACACTTGAGACTTAGGACACAATTTAGTGAGACTTGTTTTGTGAAACATGTTATGATTGTTTTCAGGAATACTTCCCTCTGACACCTACAAAATGAAAATGAAACTGCTTTTGAAAGAGGAATATGCAATTGATTTGGGACAGCATGTAGTTCAAGTTATTCAGTTTTCCACTGGCAGTAAATAAAAAGTTGTTGTAGAACTGGCTCAGATCTCAGATTTCTCCATAACCCAACTGCAAACTCCAGTACAAAATGAATTCTCATGTTTCTTCAGCTTTTAAAAATCTCCTAATAGCTCCTTTTGTCAAATTAGCTGTTCTTTATTTAAAAGTTTACTGGAACTGGTGATATTTGGAAATGTGGTGGTGACCTCCTGAGTCATCGTGAAGAGGTAGAATATTTTGGCTGACTGATGCACAGTTCTGAATCTATTAGCAGTCTGACGGTCCTCTCACAGTAGTAAGATTTCTATTGGCATTCTGAAAATAGAGAAAGGAGGGGAAGAAAGAAAGAGTGAATGAGAGTGAAGAGTGAGTTAATTAAAGAAAAAGGAGAATAGCAAGGGAGAACATAGTATGATCTTTCCTCTGTGTGCATAAATGGGGAATTATTCCTTGGCTACATCAAGGAATGTAAGGTCTAAGGGCTAAGTGCAATTTTGTAATGAAAACAGTAGACATAGAGGACCCATGAAAAGAAGAAAATTACCCCACCTCTCTTCTACAAGTTAGGCAAGTATTGCAGTTTATAGATTATATTGTGGTTTAGCCATACATACCTCTATAAGTGCACCAGTCACTAAGCTTTAGTAGTTAATTACTGGGATTAGTTTAACTGTAGTAGTCATGAGAAAGCTTAAAACACCTTTCTCTAGTCAGAACAAGGTATACAGAGACACAGAACCTGCCACACTGTTCATCAAGGAGGGCATGGTCTCTATTCTTTTGGGGCTGTAAGAGAATAGGGACAACAGGAGAGAAGATTGCGGAGGGACCTACTATCAAGAGCAGAACCTCCAAGTTTCTAACAGAGGCAGCTCTTCTTTTCTCTGAATGTACTCACCCGGTCACTTTTCCCCATGTATTGACATACAAGGTCACTCTTGTAAAGACCTCAGGTTCCAGATGTGCTTAAAAAAATAAAATCTGAAGACAGTAAGACTGTGGTATTTGCTCTTTGGTCTCTGAAAACCTTAACTTTGTCACTGTTTTAGTTGAAAAGAGCAATGACTTCAAGCTACTTGTTGCCATGTCATCACTATAAACTTCCTATATACTGTGGTGAGATACATTTCAATATGGGAACCAGAGATAGACCTTATTATATTTATTATAAAGGGAAAAAGACAAAGCAAAATAAATATCAAAACCAACCCATTAAAAAGACAACTAGTGAGTGTGATGTAGATACCTGGCAAGAGTAGTAAGGTAAATCCCAGAGGACGACAATATAAGGAAACAAAAATGAAGAAAAATTCTGGTGGAAACACATATTAACAGAAGAAAGATGTAAGTGCATATGGTAAATATTGGGGAGAAGGCGGCAAAATAATACAGAAAGTAGTGAGGGAATAGGAAAATAACAAAGTATAGGTACACCAGCTGGATATAATAAAACAAATCACTAAAGTAACACAAATATTACTCTAATAGAAAAGGAAAACTATGAAAGCTGTTGGGAATAAAGCAGAGACTTGAAATAAGACATGTATATTGCAAATGTGGCCGGCAGACTGCTACATGAGGCTTAATGCAGGCAGAGTGAAAACAAAAGCAGAGACATATTTTGAATAAGATAAGTGAAGCTGTGAGAGGTTTGACTGATAGACATTTGATTATACAAGCGAGAGAACATCCAAACTTTAGACCGAAAGAAATGTTTCAGGAGCAGCTTGAGCTTTCCCCAAGTTAGCTCAATGTTTTTCAAACTGTGATGCAGTGTGAACATAACAAAAAAGGATTTGCTTATTTGTAAGATTAGGAAGGAAATAAAACCAAGTATGTGTGATCTGAAGTGTTTCACTGAAATACTGTTCTCTATGTTGAGTATGACTCCCGCACAGGACTCATAAATACTTACCCTGCTGTTGCAGTGGGTTATTTATTTTATGTTAGTGTCCAAAGGGAGCCATAAGGTCAGAGCTCTTATTGCTCCACAGGCTATTTACAGGCTTCTGAATATGTGGGTGGTGAGAGGGGTCCCAAATGCACCAGGAGACTGGCTGGGAGTTCAAGCCAGCTGTAAAGGAGCTTAATAAACCAGAAAAAGTGTATAACCATAGTAAGAATACATATCATGCAAGATAGCAGTTGTACAGTTTAGTGGTGCCAAGACTCCTAAAATCCATGCTCTTTTTTGATCTCTTTTAGGGGACTTTTAAATCCCTTGATGCTTCTAGGGACTTAACAAAAGGAAATGGCCACAGATGATCAATTGCAGGCAACCATGGCAGTTTTACCAGGGCTCTTGGAGCTCACCCAGCTAAACCTGATCCTTTTCAGTGGGAGAAAAAGCCAAGACCAAAATCTTTCCTGGAGTCACATGGCTTACTCAAAACATATGCAGTCTTTCTCCTAGCAAGGATTAATGGTTCAAACCTTCCAGGACAAAGTCAGTTTTGAAGTGACAAAAGAGAAGGACATAATCCTTCAAAGTATCAGAGCTAGCAGGAATGTCTTTCACAATTGGAGGCTTCTAGTGACAGACGAGGATAAGGAAAAGATCAAAGCATGAGTTAATGCTTCCTCCCCTTTCTCCCTTATGAGCTACCAAATACAATTGTACAGCAAGCTGTCTGCCAATTGTGCTTGCAACCAATAAATTCAATAAAATTGTCTGGTTCACTAATTTTTTGTGTCTTATTTGTCTTAATCCAATGGATAATGAATTTAAACTTGTTCTATGCTGTCAGCACATAACAGAGTGGAATGTAATGCTGAATAAGTGCTGGGGAAGGAGCTGGCTCTGAGGAAACCCCTCAGAGATCTCAAAGCTGCTTTGGTTTTGTCCAGGGATATTTTCATGACCTGAGTGCTTCCCAGTTTCAATCTGTTTTTCATTTAAAAGGTCTTAAAAAACACCCAAAGACCTGTTTGCCTCTCTCAATATATGTTGCTTCATATCATTGCTGCTCAGCCAGCTGAGACCCAGCCCACAGGCCAAAAGCTACAGAAGTTGTGCTTCATTTTTGGTCCCTCATCATCACGCTTAGGAAGAGCAGATCCAAGCCAGCTTTGAACCAGGGTGGGTGAGGAACTACACAGGGTGAGCAACAAACATAGTATCACTTGTTTTCTTTACATGTGTGTGTCATTATGTACACATTGCCCCCAGTCATCTTCTTCATCAAAATGGTATTAAGCTAAGATAAAGATCCCCTCTTCCTCCTTTTTGTGAGAATATTTCAAAGCCTAGTGGCTGGGGTATTCACCTAAAATGCAAAATTGGGTGCATTTAAGTATCTTCTTTCTCTGTTTTGTAGCAAGGCCTTAACGTTGAGTCTCATCTCATTCATTAATGTAGTGACTATTGGGTAATCTTCTTTTCCCATCCACCTTCTTGTAAGATGTGTACCCCTTGCAGGTACTCAGGGGGACTTAGCTTAGGTAAGGTCACCTGCAAACACACGTGTTATCTCTGTATTAATATCTCAATACATATATGTTTGCTCAAGTCCTGTGCATCTTAGTGGAATCATCTTACCAAATTTTAGTTTTCTGCAAAGTACAAGTGTATATCTTAGCGCATAACTTCAGACTTCCTTAATAACCAATGAAGACAAAGAGACATTCCTAGAGTTTAATTTGTCTCTCATTTGACATCTACACTGTGAATCTATACCAATGAGTTCAGATTTTGACAGACATACGGTTTTATATTTCCTATCCCTTTCATCCAAACTAAACCAACTCAGCTTTCCTCTTCTGCTGTATATGTCCAGTCATGAGCCTTCATCCACTGTGACCCATTTTTCCATTTTGGCATGAGGCTCTGAATAACTCCAGTCTTTCTAGTCCTTTTTTTTTTTTTTTTTGGGCACACACCATATTTTGTTGGTCAAAGCCCTTAACCCACTGGATGCAGTCAAACCCATAACTTTGTATCTCTGTTAAATTATCCCACCTTTTGGGTATCCACATGGAGGCAAGGTCTAGGTCTTAGCAATTAAATCTAGCAGGTGGTTTGGTAAGACACTGTATAGTCACCTAGTTTTCATTGGTAATGTGACGTCACATAGTCAAATAAATTATTCCTAGTGATAGGAATGTTCTTTACTGGAGATTTTTCATACAGGGGGAAATGCATTCTGATATAAAATAATTTAATTGTAAACCCAGTTTGGCTGATACTCAATAATACATTTTTAATTTCCTAAGAGAAAAAAAAATAAGGAAAAGAAAGACAGAAAAGTGGAAGTAGAAGCATTTTAGCTGTGCAATGGCACAGGAAGTGTGTGAAGACCATAAGAACTAAAGGAGAATCACTATCAAGAGTTTTCTATGTCCATCTATGATGTCATCAATAATTTAAATTCTAATCCAGAAGTATTGACTAAACTTATTGTTGTGATATCTAGGTGACTTTCACTTCTTATGAACTTCCTTATTTAAAACTTTTATGTTGGGTATATTACAACAGAAATTAAATCATGTTTTGTGATAAAAAAAAATAGTCTAACAATCACATATGCTGCTCTTGTTCTCAGTGGAAGGAACACCAACAGAATATTAAGCTCAAAGATCATAATTCCCTTTCCCCTACCTTTTCCCTCCCCTCCCCTTCCCTTCCCTTCCCTCCCCTCCCCTCGCCTTCAAATTTTTGTCCTGAGATCATCAAGTTTAATAACTATACTAAACNCTTTCCTTTCCTTCCCTTCCCTTCCCTTCCCTTCCCTTCCCTTCCCTTCCCTTCTTTGTCCACCCCAACCTATCTTTCAGATATCTATTCCTGGATGACATCTTGCCAGCAAGCTAGACTTAATACATACATCAACACTCAGCTGTTTGTTTTCCTTTCAAGCCATTCTTCCCCCCCATTTCCAATCAACATTGACAATGTCATCCCCCTCCTTGTCACTCAGTCTCATAGCCTGGGATTCATCCTCAGCTTGTTCCTCTTCCACAGCTCATGGGTTGTAAGACTTTCCTAATCCATTCACTTTTCTTGTATAATGTTTCCGGTGCCTGGCCTTTTCTTTTTTGCTGACTCCTTGAGCCCTCACTCTTGTCTTAACTACTGCATCATCTTCTTTTCTTCCATCCAATGGCCAAGGGCATCCTGGGGTGCATCAAGAAGAGTGTGGGCAGCAGGTCGAGGGAGGTCATCCTCCCCCTCTACTCTGCCTTGGTGAGGCCGCACCTCGAGTACTGTGTCCAGTTCTGGGCTCCCCAGTTCAAGAAGGACAGGGAACTGCTGGAGAGGGTGCAGCATAGGGCTACCAAGATGATTAGGGGACTAGAACACCTCTCTTATGAAGAAAGGCTGAGGGAATTGGGTCTCTTCAGTCTGGAAAAGAGACGGCTGAGGGGGGATCTTATCAATGCTTATAAATACTTAAAGGGTGGGTGTCAGGAGGATGGGGCCAGGCTCTTTTCAGTGGTGCCCAGTGACAGGACAAGAGGTAATGGGCACAAACTTGAGCATAGGAAATTCCACCTAAACATGAGGAGGAACTTCTTTCCTTTGAGGGTGGCAGAGCACTGGAACAGGCTGCCCAGAGTGGTGGTGGAGTCTCCGTCTCTGGAGACATTCAAAACCCGCCTGGATGCGTTCCTGGGCAACCTGCTCTAAGGTGACCCTGCTCTGGCAGGGGGGTTGGACTAGATGATCTCCAGAGGTCTCTTCCAACCCTATGATTCTATGATTCTATGATCCATGACATGCTTATGGCACTGCTCTAACCTGCAAAAAAACATAGCCGCTAGGATTATCTGCCTTGCTCATCACTTTGTCCATTGCCACCTCTCCAACCTTTTAATCATTGTACTTGGTCCTTGTGTTTTACAGCAATAATTCAGACTTCTTAACATCCTTCACAACTCTGACCCTTTCTATTTTTTCTTACTTTTATATTCCATCCATCTATAATGCTAGCCTTGTAAAAACACTTATCTTACTCTTTAGATATTCCCCTTCTGCTTACACTGCCTTAGGGCAAGACATCTTTCCCAAATTTGTCTGCAGCTATTCCATACTTCTTTTTTCACACTCCTTTTCAATGTCCAATTTTTGTTCTGATGTCCATAATAGGCCAATGGAAAAATGGTGTCTTGGATGTTCAGGATAGATGGTGTTAAAGTAACTCAGTATTACGATGATCTGAGACCACCAAGATGTGACCAGATTTTACTGTTGATAGGGATTATTGCAAGTAATATTTTTTTTGCTTTTTATTGCTTTAAACAACTAATCTGTACCAGGGATCTTTACTATCTGTGTATGTGTCTGTAGAGCCTTGTAAAATAGGATCTCAAGTCAACGTGAACTCTTGGTATTGCCATTCTACTGTGGTTTTACCAGGAACTACTCTTAGACAATTCTTTACAACAAAGTATAATACAGGTAAACACACACAGAAAAGCAGAGAAAGGAGGTGGGAAAATGCACAACTGCTTGTTTACATGTAAAAGCATACATACATTTTGAACCCTCCACTGTTAGAATTAGCATAGAGTATTTGCTTTCTGTGTCAAATCTCCTCTTTTATCTAGTAAGAGATCAAGTGACTAAAGAAAAGTTTGAAGGCTTCTTGAAAAACTTTTTGCCTTGTTTTTGAAAGTACAGCGCCAAAGTAATCAGCGTGTCTACACAGACAGTAGAATGGGAGGGATACCATTAGAGTAAACAATATTACTTACATTTCATCACATATTATGTCCCATGAATAAACCCATTGAAAGACAGAATGTTAATGTAATGATGTAATATGTAAGACATACAGAAATGCCTTAAAGTAAAAGCTTCAGAAATATCAAGCACACTTTACTCTTTTTGTTTGTGTTTGTATTTATATACATGCTATATTTTCAGTGCCTGGACATTTGAGGGTATACAGCATCCATTACTTAACTAACACTAGCTCTTCGATGACGGCAATGAATATACTAATGTAAAGCGGGCTTGACCTACAATCAATCAATCTGATTGGCAAATCACATCTAAATAATAATTATATATATATATTAATTATGAAATAGTCACAAAAAATGAACAGCAAGGAATAACATTAATATTTAGAAAATCAACATTTATTTGTACCACTTCTTTGCTTTGTAGCTATGGAAATTCTTCCAATGATTTCCTGAGAGTGCTTGAAAAGACTGAACATAAATAAGCAGCAGAAATGGAGCAGAATGTAATATTTGCTGCTGCAAGAAAACTATTGGTAGTTGTTAATAACCAGTCCCAAACCATGAAAACAGATCCCTAAAGGTACTAAAGACAATTCTGTCTTTGCTATATTTGGATCATACTGTAAATTAGGCATTCTTCCTATAAATTTCTGTCATAAGACATAAGGAAAAAGATGTTAAAACAACGTTATATGAGTAACAATCTACGGAATCACCTAGAGAAAAACAAAAAACTGTCAAGATACTCCTGTCAGGGAAAGAGAACACTAAGAACAAGAATGTTAGCTCTGAGTACGTTTAGTCTGGAAAACAGAAGGGGTTTGGCTACTTGAATAGTGACATTTTAGAATAGGATGGGTGAGAAATCCTAGTCTTAAGACTGAGGTTGAAAAGTTTATGAAAGTTATTATATGATACATAATACCTGCAGGAGAGAGGAATGGAAACTAATATTCAAGAATTTTATTCTACTCAAATATTGCTGTATTATTCTATGAGGTTAGTAAACCAAAGTCCAGTCTTCTGTGGTGCAGGGCCTGAATATCATGAGTCACTTCGTAAATATCCTCCACTAGGAGGCTGCTGTTTTCATTTGTCTCCTTGGCTTGAGGGGTCTGTCTTCTCTGTTTCTGTGGAATGGAGAGTCTCAGAAAATTCCAGTCTTGTGGCACAGTGTTAATCTGACAGTTGTGGATGGTCATAAACTCTGATAGAGTAACAGTGATACCACTGAGGGATTATGAATCTGCTTGTCTACCTAAGGACTAGGTTGTCTGTGGCCACTAACTAACACGATGAGAAAGAGTTCTCCTGTGTTTTGAGGTACTAAAGTCATTATAGACATTGTTATTTTCTATTATTGAGATAGCAATAGTATTTACTCTGTGTCCAAAACAAAAGTTAATCATGTTAATCAAAAAACATTATTCTGAAGAGTGAATATCATGATGAACTTTATTGCCTCCCTCCATTACTGAGAGAAACTGTGATGGTCCAGTGTCCTACTGTGGCTTTGGTACTTAATGAAAGAACAATCTCCATTTTATATTCTTGTAGGACTCCATCTTATATTCTTGGGTCTACCAAGTTGATGGGTAAATCAATTCTATTCTTTGCCTTAGTTTTTTGTATTATTATTTCCTACATTTTCTTCTCTTTGCTCTAGGAAAAGCAAAGCATTACAGAAACTTGTGGGTTGTGAAGCTTAATTAATGCAATTGTATATTTCTTCATGAAGGAGGGTGTAGAAATGTAAATTATTAAATATTACATCACACTTAAAAGGCAACCACTTATTTCTTCTAAATGTATGCTGATGTTTTATGTTACACATGAGCACTTAAAATGACTTTGCCAAGTGTTGAAAGACATGCAAAAGTAACTTCTCAGTGCTTGAAACTCATGAAATGAAATCCGGTAAAATATAAGTTGAAATGCTTTATTAGACACAGGTAGCACCACAAAGCAAATTTAATGGACTCAACTGTGTGCCTAACAGTAATAAAAAGAAAGAAGCCACTATAGCTGTTCCCAGGATAATAAAAAAGGTGAGCATATATCCTTTAGGAAGTTTCTCATTTGGAACTGTAGATGTTCATATGATCATACACTTGCAAGTAAACATGCACCAAATTCACTGAAATATCCTCTTTTCCTCTGGCCTGTGTTAGGGAAGGCATATATATCAAACACCATTTTGTTCCTTCTGCAGACCCCATAGCTTGAAGAAAAGTTATAAAAAAAAACCAACAAACACTCTGTGTTATGCAGGAAGACACTAGAATGGAATATTCTCATCTCTAACTAAACATACCAAAAAATCTACTTTTACAAAAAGTTAGATCAGAATTACACGTAACTTCAGAAATTACCACAATATTTGAGATTCAGAGGACAAAGAGTAGAAACACTTCCTGTTAGAGGCAAAATGTCTACTGTACCAGGACAATAGATTGTCTGCAAACTTAGCCATCTCTGAAGTCCAAAGTCTTTAACTGTGATGTGTACAACATGTCTATCTCTGATATTTTCTGTATACTCCCTTTATAGAAAAAGGTATTTTAGAATATGATTTGTCTGCCATTTTTTGCCTTACATTATGTGATAAAAAGCTCATCTGCATACTCACAAGCAAGCCCAGAGAGACAACGGTAGGTGGGGGATCCCAAATACTACCCTGCCCTGGCTACTGCCAGGCACATCAGTGGAGCTATTGACCCATAAGAAGCCCATCTCCACAAACACAGTAGAAGACAGGGGCACAATGGGAGGTGCAGGAAACCCAAATTATGGACTCAGAGGAAGGGGTACCATGACCAGGGCCTTCCCAGGGCTGTCCCAGGATTGGGGTGCTGCAGTGTGCAGGAATGAAACCCATCAAGACAAGCCAACAGGAGCAACTCTCCAGAGCACCTTTTCAGAGGGGTGTAACTGTCCTCAGGTGTATGGGACATTAGCAGATGTAGAGGGAAAGCATTTCAGAATTATACAGGACATGATGGGATGGTAAGGGGGGGAGCCAGGGAAAGGGAGATATCTAGGTGATTTGGGGAATAACAAGTGCAGGAAAATAAATGGGTAAGGGGATAGAAAGGGCTAGTCAAATGCAGATTGCTGGTCAATACACTTCTCTGGCCATGCCCCGTGCCTGCTCAGTGCAGTGTGTCCTATCTCCTCATTAAACTCCATTTCTCACTCCTTTCCTGGTTGAGGGACTCTACATTCTGTGTGCACGTGTGCGCGTATGCGTGTGTGTATGGGTGGCTGAGTGCCAGCAGCTGGAGTAGGACCAGGGGTCAGAGGCCCAAGTGTCTATCTACAAGCACCTGGAGAGAGTGTGGGGGTGCTTGGGACTGTGTAAGCACATCACACTGGACTAGCCATTGAGTAGAAGAAGTGGCCTGTGAGCCAGAGAGCTCTGTCATATGTTACTGAGTGGCTGTGTACCAGCAACTGCAGTGGGGTTGTCGCCTTGAGGGCATAAACCTACAAACACCTTATAGAAGATTTATAGTTTTCTAGGGGATTTTCTGATGTTGGTTTTGTTTTGTTTCGTTTTGTTTGTTTTGTTTTGTTTTTAAAAGCTTGATTAGTAATAGTTTTTATCCACCACTTAGATATTTCCACCACAGAAGTGGAAAAGACTATGGGTAGACTATGGTTTGAGATTTAATGCAAATCAAAATGAACTAGTTCCGTATCTGAGCTGCCTGTGACAGAGGAATTTTCAGAAATCTCGAACTTTGGAAAAACCAACATCTTAGAGCTCACTGGAGAGAATACTGCACAAGTCATAACTGTTCTTTTGATTGCCATGTCTACCTCTCACTGTTCAGTTTGCCAGCTCTTTGGTAGTGATTTTATTCCTGTGCTGCTGGTACTAGTGAAGTGATCTTCATAATACTTTATTAGACCTGAATGGGATTTAATCATGGAAGAAGTCTCATAGCCAGCACTGTGTCTTGCAAAGTATTTTTATGTAATTCACTGAGGCTTGCAGAACCTAAGCATTAAACAACAGTATAAACATAAGGGATCTTTAGACAGACAAAAAACGGCAACAGATGATTCAAACAGCATTCAGTGACTTCCCAGTCTTCTTTGATTTCAGAAATAATCTCAATTAAAGGCTTGCAGTACCAATAGAAACTCAACTCCTCAGAATAGTCTTTATCTCTCTTATTCTTCTCTACTAACTCTGTTGTTTGTTCAAATTATATGTTCTGGTTGTAAACAGAATAAAGATCTCTCTCAATTTCTATGTCTGTCATTCACATTAGATCCCGTAGTTAAGAAAAACAAATATGCTGTTCCTAATGTGTATCACATTGCTAAAGGTAGTCTCATTACCACCTGCTTGCCCCTTTTTCAGAATCGCAGAATGATTGAGGTTGTAGAACATGTAGTCTGACCCTCTGCTGAGAGCAAGGTACGGTACAGCAGGTCGCTCAGGACCATGTTGGGCATTGGATATCTTTAAGAATGGACACTGCGCAACTTCTCTGGGCAATCTGGTCCAGTGCTTGTGCACCCCCATAGTTAAAAAAAAAAATATATATTTTTTTCTGTTTAAATGAAATTTCCTGTATTTCAGGTTGTGTCAATTACCTCTTATCCTATCACTGGGTGCCACTGAGAAGAGTCTGGCTCCACATTTTTTGCTCCCTCCCAGCCTCAGGGGGATCTTACCCATGTGTATAAATAAGAGTCTTCTCTGCTCCAGGCTGACCAGTCCTAGCTCTCTCAGCCTCCATACTGTAATCACCTTCGTGGCCATTCGCTTCAGTATGTCCATATTTCTTTTGTATTGTATACCCTGGCACTGAACCCAGCATTCCAGTTGTGTCTCACCAATGCTGTGGAGAAGGGAAGGCTGGCAACAACCTTCCTAATGCAGCCTAGGTTGTTGTGGGCGTTCTTTGCAGGGTCACAGTCAGCTTGTTGTCTCTCAGGATCCCCAGGCCTTTCTCTACAAAGCTGCTTTCCAGCCAGTCAGCCCCCCAGTCTCTGCTAGTGTATGGTGTTACTCCTCCAGAGGTGCAGGACTAGGCATTTCCCATTGTTGAACTTCATGAGGTTCTTGTTAACCCATTTCATCAGCCTGTTGAGGTCTCTCTGAAAGGCAGCATGAGTCTGGTATATCAGCCACTGCTCCCAAGTTTATATCTTCTGCAAACTTGCTGAGGGTGCATTTGGTCCCATCATCCATGTAATTAATGAACATGCTAAGCAGTGATGACCCCAGTGATGACCCCTGAGGTACACCACAGATAACTTGCCTCCAGATGGACTTCTAGCCACTAATCACAACCCTTTCTGTTGTATCTGATCTTCTACTACCTTCCAACCTTACAAAGTTTTTCTGTCAAATGTTCGAAGTTTGGAGCTCACTAGGGAACCAACTGTTAACAGGACTCCAGCTAAACACCTAAATGTCCCCATTATCAAAATCATTATTAGTGGTAACATGTTCACATTTACTAATGAGGTTCTGTTTAAAATACTTTGGTAAAAGGACAGTAAATCATCTGTAGAACCATGAAATACACGGTGCCTTTTGGAATAAGTATAGTAAAATCTTTTAAGTGATCCAGCCCTGCCAGAGAGACTACCAGGGATTATATAAAATAATCACAGCATGTCACGGAGTTTCAGTGTCCTTATCAGTGATTTCAGGAAATGATACTTACCTTTTATGCATTAGGCACAGACCTCAGAAGAAATCATTCATTAGTAACTGTAAAGTGATTTGACATACATGAAGTGAAATCATCAAGTGATTAAGAAAAAAAATACTTGGACACGGGTGCAGTCAAACAGTGAAGGATATAGAGGCAGCTCTTCCCTCATTTTGCAGAACCTTAAACTCTGTCAAGTGGTTTAAATCTCCATGTACAAAATGTAGTTCTCACACTGTCTCATTTCTAACCAGTGCTGCTTTATGTGCTCGTCCGACTTACTTGGGAGGACAGCAGGGCAATGTCACTGCAGAACCTATCAGTGTTTTGGTCTGGTAGAAAACAATTGTAAGTAAGTGGCACTGTGTCAGGTGGAGACAGAAGTCAAAGGGAATGGAGTTTTCCCTGTCTTTAGAGGGATGCTGTACCCTGAATCAGATAAGGAGCATGACTTCAGTATATCAGCCATTGACATGTGGAAGTGTAAAAAAGGTGTGGATGGTACTGCAGTGAGAACCCTCAGAAGCCAGATGTCAAAGTGGAAAGATCAGCATTCACACCTGCTTGGCTCTCTGATCTTTGCAATTTAGCAATTTACAAATGTAGGTCAGACTTGTAAAAGACAGAGCTTTCCCCTTCCTTCTGGGTCAATCTGGTAGAAATAACAGTTTAAGTATAACACTATTCTGTTTGTTAAGCCATGTATTATTTATCAGTAATAAATTAGGAATTTTAAACTCAGCTACATTTACAACTCTTCACTACCAGTCACACTTAACATATGTATCTCACAAAAATGATATTTATAAAATCAGTTTTAATAATGTTGCTGCAGGAGTAGGGACAGGGTGTAACAACAGAAATGAATTAAAAATGCCCATGCATTATTAATACTGAATATATAATGCCTATCAAGGAAGGAACTGCAATAGTTTAATAAGATACTATTCTATGGATATTGATGTGTCAATAAGTCTCAAGTGATTGGTATATTCATTCATACCTCATTAAAGATTTACTGGTGTTTAATTCCAAGCAAACTCAAATATGAGACAAATTTCTGGAAAAAGAGGCAAACTTTTAATAATATCTCCTCGTTTGTTTATTTTTAATATAATTTATCCAGTTATACTTTTGTAGCAGTGTTTGTCACTCAGTCTGAAATGTTGTTCATAGTTCATTAAAGATTTATTGCTGTTTCATCCCAGAGGAACACTTGCATGATATGCATTATAGAATTCTAAAGAGTGCAAAGTATAACCACAACAAAGAATAACCCTCTTCGTTAATATGCTGTTGTGTGATTTTAAAGTATGACACTAACTTTGGGACATGGCATTTATTCACTGAAAATGGGATAAATGCCTTTCATATTTTATTAAGTTTTCTGGGGAATTTCATTGCTGAGCGTTGCTGAGCATTGCTGAGCCTGGCACTACTGACTGAAGATCCACTATGCCCATTTATTTTGGATAGACTACCAAAGCAGCAGGGTGGTTAATGGCATACGAGAAAATCTGGTTTACTTGTAGTGCTCCAACCTAACTGCATGGATGACATTCAAAAGAAAATCGTCAGTATGCAGGAGAGGAAAGGGTAAAAGCAGGAGAGAGGAGATCTAAGTTAATTTAATTCCTGCTGTGAAAATTCACAAATGCAGAACTGCAGCTGAAAGACAGTAAGATTCTGATACAATCCACTAATGGAAATGGAGATACCCAAAAACGCAGTTTGGGTCAAGGTTTTTCAGGATGCAATAGTGTGCCACAAAGCTTTTTATGGGTTCTGAAATGAAAGGCTATGTTTGGTACAGCTGTGAAATGAGAGGCTCTCATGCTGGAATGTACTTTTTCATAGTTTTATCATATATAACAGGTAGTTTTGTAAATCTGTGCAAAGTGAGTATAAAATGCTGACATTCTGCTGTGGTTATATTTTAAATCCATTTTTCATTCAGTCTTTAAAGACAAAAAAGTCTGCACCAGGTGTAAGTCAGTGAATAATCAGACTCATAGTGTTTCACTGTATATTTCATTAAATATGCCAGATAAAGTTTTTCCTACCTTTTCCTACTCTCAGTAGCCTTATTTGAATCTCCACCTACACAGAAGGGTATGCAGTATTTCTGTATGTGTAAGATCCAAAGGAAGAACTAATATATCCCTAGATACCTTTGTGACTGCAAGAAAACTTTGTGTCCTTCAATGACAATGAATAATGTTTGCCCTTCAATTTCTTTTTGTAACCCATTTTAGTTGTGAACCTTTGTAGGTTTATGCAGCTTTAATGCTTCTTCTCAGTTATCACGTATTAGTTTCCAAAACACTTAGCAATTCAGTCTTCTAGCAGATCTCTGTATATTCTGAAGACTCAAGCTTAAAAAAAAAAATAAAAAAGAGCGAAGAATTCTAAGCATCAAAAGTTAAGACTGAAAAAAAACAATTTTACACAGTTTAGCAGTCTATAAAAATACGAGTAAGCAGATATCGTAAATCACTAATAGAATACTGAAACTTTTCAGAACATAATGTAACTAGGCTAAAAAGTACTGCAGATATAACTCCTAGCAAATCTTTCAAAGCAACCTCAATTAATCTTAATTTTTACTGTAACATTTATCAGAATTAACACACGAAAGATTATATATGTGAGCTATTTATATGATAATGAAATTGTATAAAATCTGCACTACGCACGAATCAAGCGTTTATATTTGCTTTCTTTCTTGCTGTGTTTATTTAGTTCTATTTGCAATATCGTAATTTATTTTCATATGCCATATTTATGAATTAGGAAAAGCAATCTATAGAAGTTTTTATCCATAAAAGAGACCATACCATTAAGACTTTTATAGTTCCCAATGTAACCACATATCAGCTCTGTCAGTTTAGGTAAGTGATAATCTACTTTGTGTTCATTTTTTTCATATGTAAAATGGGTGTTTTACTTCTGTCCCTGTCTTTTGCATCCAAGAGACATTATGAGGATAAAAAATTCATAATGGCTATATAGCTTTCATATATTATGCCAATTATTATATATATTATAAGATTAGATAGGTAAAGTACTATTTCACATATCTTATTTTTCACTTTAAAATCTTGTATATCAGTTATCCTAAGTGAAAACTTCTCTATTTTAAGAGCATTTATGCATTTTTCTATTGTAGAAAGTCATTAGCACTCAAGTTTTGTTTTGCACAGAAGCAGGGGCATCAACTATATGCAAACAATATGACAAATTTTGTTGATAAGGATATTAACATAATTTGGGGAAAGCTGAGATACTTGTAGTTATTTTGGTTCTCTTACTAGTTGCTGGAAAGTTGTAAAATAGGTCCAATGAATGAAAATAAAACAGGATGCATCCAGAACAAACTCCATATTCATTACCTGGACAGTTGGTAAACCCTGCTGGTGAGAAATTAGGCAATCAGAAACAACTTCATTAGTGTTGCTAATTTTAATGATATTACCAGTCTGTTGCTGTTTTCTTCATGAGAAAAAAACTTCTTCAGGAATTGAGCATTCGTTTTCTTGTATTGTGCCAGTCATTAGATAAATAGTCACTAAAAACTTTTTTTTCCCTTTTCTCGTACTACCCCTGGGTGTAAGAATGTAGTATTTGTTCCTGTTCTTCTCTTTCCGTCCTTTTTTTTTCTTTTTTTTTTCTACATTTTCCATATCAAAGTCAGAGTGAAAATGGATAAAGAAGGAAATAAGGTATAGAAGCAGACTATCAGATCTTTTTAGCTTTTTACTGGCCTTCATATAGTCCAAGAAGTGGCACTATTGTTGGGTAATCAGACAGCATCATACTAACACTAATTTTGAGAATTTACAGTAGCAGAGAATTTACAGTAGCAAATAATTTAGAGTAGCAAGGAATTTAGAGTGAGAGCTCTTTTTTTCTCTCATACAGATTTACACAGTATTTGCCTCAGTTGCTGTCTTAACAGATCACCTTCTTTTTCCCATGTACTTTCCTACAAATTCCCAGATAGTCGTAACAATGTCGGAAGCAGTTTCTAAGCCATTGCTTCAGAGATAGCAGAATGAACAGAGTGGAAATATTTAAGCACACTCTAAGTGTGTGGACCTTCCTCCTTATATCCAGATGCCTCTCTGCATTTTGTATAATTCCATTGTAAAAATTATTGGTGAAACAACTTGGTTGTGGCTGAGTAAATTTTATCAATATTACCTGCAAAACTGTTGCTACATAAATGCATTTGATCCAAGCAATCCATAATAAAGCACAATAACTTATTTACAATTGAAGTTATGAGGACACTCTTGTCAAGTGGTGGTAAAATCCCAGAGCCAATGAAGAAAATAAAAAAGTATTCATGGAATTAAATTGGTGCAAATTAGTGGTTAATTTTAATAGCCATGTTTAATTAGTCTTGGAATAAAGTACCAAGAGAAGTAGAAATTCTCTATTTTTGAAGTTGAGCAAATGTCTCTGAAATATATAGTAAGTTAAATGGCTATTAAACTGAGTATGTTCTCTGTTTCTTCAAGAATATGTAAATTCAGTGGTGTTAGATATTTTTTTCCTGATTTCTAATTCATTTTTTTTTATTTAACTTGATAGGCTGGTGCAGGGGCATTGTATTAGAAAGAAGGTATCTTTTGCAAAAAACACCCCTGGTTTTTAATTATTACTAAAGTGATTTGAAAATGCTAGTAACTATATCAGATGAAAGAGATAATGTTTTGTTTTTTGGGGGCAGGCTGCAATTCAGTACTCTTTTATTCATGGTGGTAAGAGATTTCTTTGCAGATCATGCAACACACAGCTAAGATTTTTGGCCCTATTAAGAATACTATTAGGAGAACTATACCCTAGATTCTTTTGGCTTCACTGCCAAAAGACACTTACTGAAAAGAAAAAAAAAAAAAAAAAAAAAAAAAAAATTCCTAAAATAAAAAAGATNNGCAAAAAAACAATTAAATAAAAAAAAAAAAAAAAAAAAAAAAGAAATAAAAAATTCCTAATATAAAGAAGATGATTTATTTTGGGGTACTAACAGATAAAGTACTGTGACTACTGGACCACTATAGGACCACTTAGTACATGTCTTATTCTTAGTGCTAAAACCAATTTTTTTTTTTTTATAAACAATATGCATTCTTGACAAAATCTACTTTGCTCCTGACAAATATAAAATTCTGAGGGCAGAAATCCTTTACTTTAGATACTTAAGATACTTACAACCTTAATATTTTAAACCTTATAATCCTTCTCACACAACTTTTAATGGAGGAAAAGTATTACTTATACCAATTACATATAATAACATTTAGAAATATAATATGAAAGATTCAAAGTATTTGTAGTCTGATAAGTCCTTTCCTTCTCTCTTTTGTAGATTTATCCTGGTCTAAAATTTTACAGCTAGACGAATATCTTAAACCAGAATAGAGATAAGCATAATGTCCTTACTTCAGGCAGTGTCCTGATATTCAAGTGACTGCATAATCTGAAACACCCAAATTTAAGAATGTAAATCCTTCTTTTTCTCTTCACCAGCACTTGACAATGGAGTGTCCTTATAAGTTAAATTATGAAGAAATTATAATAAAATTACATATATGTAATTCTATAATATACATATTATATATATTCTGTTTAAGTTTTTGTTTGGTTTTCCTCTTAATATATGTGTGAAACTCACGTACAATGACAGAATAAACTGTAAAAATGTGTAATTTGATCTCTCTGCAAGAGATTATCAAAGTCATAACCACTATTATGTTTCAGGCATTCTCATTCTAATGCACATATGTTTACAAAAAATATACATAGCTTATTCTATAACCGTGCTAAATTGAAGGCCTTTGACTTGAAGGAATTAAGATAATTTGCTGAATTCACTGCATCATAAAGACTAGATCCATACTTATGTCTCCTATGGAGATGATTTCGAAAGTGCTTTAATTTCTTCTCTTCCCTTCTAAAACACTATGGACAGATTGTTTCTAAGTACCAGTTTTAATCCATTAAATTTAATGACATTATTCTATTTTTATACTGGTGTCAGCCTTCAGCCTGATTTTTTTTTTTTTTTTTTTTAAATGTGTTGACGTGTTTCTTGGTCCTTGACATGTTTAATCACAGGTCAGCTCTACAAGAATCCGGTAGTAAGAATAAAGAAATTTTTTCCCTCCAGATTTTGCAAATTCAAGGTCTGACACTTTGTAAGTATTCCTCCTGAATTAAATGGAGCTACACCTAATGTGAAAGCTTTGTAAACTGCATGCTTAGAATTGTACAGAATTAAACAAGTGCAAACAAAAATGATCTTATGCTACTAATATAACTGGACTATCAGCTTTAGCCTATTGAGTTTTTGTTGAAAAGATTTCACGGCTTTTTGTCGATACCAAGAAATAGTGAACAGTGTTCCTGGGAGACTGAAAATCTGAATATTTATGAATATGGGATCAATGATTAAGATAAAAGCATCTCTTTGCTGATCACAGACTGCTCTCTTCGGGTAAAATAATAAAACAAAATGATGTTGCAACATAAAAAAGTCAGAGCTTGCTGAAGGTCAGCAAATGTGCTGCAGGCATTGAATTTGATAGTCACATCTGTCCACAGGGCAGAGCGCTTCCAAACAGAATTTAAAAAGGCAGATAATATACCATGGGGCATATGTAAAATAATACCACATAAATTCATTAATATTAAATAATGTTTTCATAGTTCTTTAAGAGTGAAATATTAACAAATTTGGTGTCATGCTGGCACAATAACTTAATATTCTTGGAAATCCAAGGGCAAATATCTTGAACAGAAGAATTATTATAAAATTGCAAGTTAAAGATATCCAGGTATAATCTGTCTCACTTGCCTCTGCACTCCTGAAAAGAAGAAACTGTTTTGATTTTGTCCCGATATGTTCAGAGGCCAAGTAACCATGGGTTGGCTGTTGTACATATTTCATTTTAAAGTCTCACTCCCACACCATTTTAGTAAATAGCAAATAGACAGAGCTATACCAAAGCGGGTATCACTGAGGGTCTGGCACAAAGACTTGTCTAAAATACTGTATTATTGCTATTTTAAAAAGCTACATAGTGGACCCCATTTTATTTCGCTTTTAGAATTATGTATGGAAAACTGTGGGGTTCATGATGCCAACATGGTTTCGCCAAGGACAAGTCATGCCTGACAAAATCGGTGGCCCTATATGACAGTGTTACAGCATGGCTGGAAAAGGGAAGAGCAACTGACATCATTTACCAGTTTAACCGTTAAGCGTTTGACACTGTCCCACACAACATCCTGGTCTCTAAATTGGAGAGACGTGGATATGATGGAAGGACCACTTGGTGGACAAGGAATTGACTGGATGGCAGCACTCAAAGGATTGCAGTTAATGGCTCCATGTCCAAGTGGAAACCAGTGGTGAGTGGTATTCCTCAGGGGTTGGTACTGGGACCGGTACTGTTTAACAACTTTGTCGGAGACGTGGACAGTGGGATTGAGTGCACCCTCAGCAAGAGTGCTGACTACACCAGTCTGTGTGGTGCGGTCAGCAGGCTGTGGGGAAAGTATGCCATCCAGAGGGACCTGGACAGGCTTGAGAGATGGGCCCATGAAAACCTCATGAAGTTCAACAGGGCCAAAAGGGCAACGTTCTGCCTGTGTGTTGGGGCAATCCCAGCCACAGATACAGGTTGGGCAGAGAATGGCTTGAAAGCAGCCCTGAGGAGAAGTACTTAGTTGATGAGAAGCTCAACATGAGCTGGCAATGTGTGCTCACAGCCCAGAAAGCCAACAGCACCCTGGGCTGCATCAAAAGAAGTGGGGACAGCAGGTCAAGGAAGGTGATTCTGCCCTTCTCTTCTGCTTTCGTGAGACCCCACCTGGAGTACTGTGTCCACAGCTCTGGAGCCCACACCATAAGAAGGACATGGGCCTGTTGGAGTCAATCCAGAGGAGGGCCTTGAAGATGATCAGAGGGCTGGAGCACCTCTCCTGTGAGGCCAGGCTGAGAGAGTTGTGTCTCTCTCAGAAGAGCAAAGGCCAGAAGAAGAGGAGGCTCCAGGGAGACTGTCTAACAACCTTCCAGTACCTGAAGGGGGCCTACAGGAGGTATGATGAGGGACTCTTTATGAGGGAGTGTAGCGATCAGATGACGGGTAATGGTTTTAAACTGAAAGAGGGAAGATTTAGATTAGATATTAGGAAGCAATTCTTTACCTGTGAAGGTGGTGAGACACTGGAACAAGTTTCCCAGGGAATGTGGATGTCCCATCCTGGAAGTGTTCAAGACCAGGCTGGATGGGGCTTTGTGCAACCAGGTCTAGTGGAAGATGACCCTGTCCATGGCAGGGCGGTTGGAACTAGGTGATCTTTAAGGTTCCTTCCAACTCAAGCCATTCTATGATTCAACGATTCTATGATGAAAGTCATCTATGAAACTTAAAATTGTGTATCTGCAAAAAACTGTCCTCAGATCATTTTCCCACATATCCTGCCTGCTGAATGAATGGATGCACATCAGTGAGAAGCTGTGCTGCATTCTGTTGACCATCACAGTTTCTGCATGCTATTTGAGAACTTGTCCCAAACACTGAATTGCAAATTATCTTGTGGAGAAGTACAGTACTTGACAGTATGTTAACCAAGTATGCCTCAGATAATAAGGCATGCATTTTCACGGTATTGCTGTAAAATATTTGGTTGTATTACCCCATCTTACAAATGAGTAGTTGAAGCATAGAAAAGCCAAAAGTTGCTAGTTTGGGTTGCCTTGTTTGATATGCTCTCAATGCACTTTTTTAGAATATTTACTACAGTGCAGATTGTCATTTGTTCAAGGTATGGCAGTGGTGGACTTCAGTTGTTGTTACATGAGCTCAGCAATTTTGCAAATCATTCCCTGCCAGTCCTCCCAGTAATACATGAACTGTGAGGCAATGTATTCTTTTTTTGCTATGTAATTGCTTGATTTGGTCCTCCTGGAAGAAGGGTAGACATAGCAATAGAAAAAGAAATGTTAAAATGAACAAACAGCATCATTTAAAAGCTTTCTGAACAAATGTTTTCTCTCATTTCCATTCTCCCTGTTGCGTTGATGGATTATTCTTTTTATCAAAAAGCAAAATATTCCATTATAAGCCATTAGAAGTATTTTATAAATACACTGTGAAAACATTTGATATGCTACATGCATCAGTCATAAATGCATACCCAACCAGTCAGAAATATGGCAACACTAAATAAGAAAGGTGATAAATATCTAAGAAGTTCTTAATCATAACTTCTCTGTACCTCTTCCTTAAGTCTCCTTTTTGTACTGATGGTATTAGAGCTGCAGCTGTCAAACCAAGCATATTATTATTGCTCTCTCCTTTTTTTTTTTCATTTATTCTTCATTTAATTCATATCTATTAGCAAGATAGAACTGTCCTGTATACCTACTGATATTAATTAGAAAATGCTTACTAATTTTGCAGTTAAGCTTTCATTGGACATGTTGACCTTTACATTCAGAATTCTTACAATCCCCTCTATGTTGTCTGTGTTGTTGAACAGACACATGGTGCCCATTCAGTGGAGGAGGCAGAGGAGGAAAGAGGGTGCAGGGGAGGAGAAGAAAGGAAGGTTCCTGAATTTAGATAGAGTGGACAGTTACAGTAAGAAGATTTGCCTTTTGTTGTTTATCTTTTTCTCCCTGTTCATTTTTTTCGAAGCAGTGACTCATGAGGGTAAATGTTATTTGCTGCATCATGAGAAAAGTGGCATTAGTATTTTATTCTTCTCATGACCAAAACTGCAAAAGCAATTGTGCATAATCTCCTAGGTAGGAGAATCAATGCTCTGCAGAGGATAAGCATGAGAACTTGCAACTTTAAACACAAATATTTGAGAAGGTAACATAAAAGATATACAAGAAATACGGGAAATCCCTTTTCCAGGCAAAGATGGAAGTTCTTTGTCAGGAGGAGTCATGTATTTAAGAAGGTTATGAAAACTTTACTTAGAATTCAAAAGGAGTTGTTGTCTCTTTCTCACTTGCTGGTTGTGTCCTAGTTTGTCCACAGAGATTCAATTCAGTATGAGACAGTTTAGAGACTGCACAAAACCCAGTAGCAATATCTAGTCACCACCTTCCAAGTATACAGTCAGTAATTCATGTGTCTGTCCAGATGCAAACATATGGCTTCTGGGATAATCCCTAGTTATGTTCTTTCCTTAGTAGCATCAAATTTCTCAGGGAGATCATCTTTGCTCTCCAGTGATTGATGCAAGATTCAGGTGAACAGACACCACAAGGGAATGCATCCTAGGTGTGAGGCTCCACAACAAAATGTTTAATTGGATGAGGCAGAAAGGAGACCTTATTTCTTTGCAGTAATGATTACACCAACCGCTGTGTCCCACAGCTCTTTACAGAACCCACTAAGAGCTGAATACCAAATTTCTTTACCTTTTTGAGGACTTAAAAGACACAGCAGAACCATTTTCTGCCTCATCTTAGCAGGCAGACAAACCAACAGATAGAACAGCCTGGGACAGACTTGCCCAGTTACTTGCTTAAACATGTGGTAGCCTGCATTTGGTGTGAAAGGATCACTTATTTGAAGAGTATGCTATTGAAAATCATATAGTGTTCTTCACATGTTCATTTTACAATGTCATTGTAGTAACTTAGGGAGAAAGAAGATCATTTGAAAGTCTGCCTTTCTGTCACCTCCATCAACAATACGTGAATGAGTCTTACGAGTCTTCTCTGACTTACATGATAAGTGAGTAGCTCAAGCATTAACATATTTGTAAAGAGTTTTGATTTAGTATTGCCAGTTGATATATGCAAAACTACTGTAAAATATAATTTAAGACGTTTTTTCATTGGATCTTATGGCATTTCTTCTTTTTTTTAACCATATTCCAAAAGATCAATACATTTAAATAAAATATTCTGCACATGCTGCCTCTTCTTATTACAGTAAGCAATATGTTAAAGTTACTACAAGTTGCTGATCCATCCTGTAGGAGAACAAATACTTCCTTAAGCAATATGATTATTTTTTTTTCCTTATTTATGGCCCAATCAATCGGTTGATTTGGAAACTATGGTCCTGAGTCAGCAATATATTTATTTAAATATATGCTTACTTCTATATCTGTTCAATAAGGCCATAATGCTGTTTAATGTTTTAAAGCTGTTTTGGTTTAAGTGTAAGCCCCACTGATTTTAGTAAAAGAGTAATTAAAATAAATGTATCCTAGATAATCTCCTAAATATAGGAAATAAATAAATAAAGGAAAAAATTGCAATGACTGGAAAGAATCTTGATTCTGGAAAGTGGCAAAACAGATTATTTTTGTAGGGTTTTTCAGTATTAATTCTAAATTTGTTAGAGCCAAGAACTGAGCATGAAAGCAGAAGTAGAAAAGAGGAAGGGAAGGAAAGATAGAATTGTCCATGAGAATGGGTAAAAAAATGTGACAGAAGGAGAGAAAATATAAAAGGGTTCATGGAGGATAAGAACAGAGTGATTCTGGGGAGGACTGGAACACAGTGATTCTGGGGAAAGGGAATTTGCCTGCTGACTGGGAACAGTAAACTCTTGTATAAGGCTCCTGTATGGATAACTAATGTTTCATTCCATTTAGCACAATTTTGTTGATATGAAGGCAGTATTGACATCTTGATTGCTTTCATTTGAGATGTTCATTTATTTGTTTGCATCTATATTCATCTGAAGTTTCTTTGCTGTGTGTAATCACCCTGTCATAAGAAAGGTGTAAACTCCAAGACTAGCAGCTCAAAACTTTTCTTTAGCAGAAATGAGTGCAAACTAAATGGATACAGAACAGTTACAGTGCTCAAACAGGACTCATTTAGGCCTGCTGAGAGCCTGAGAGAAGAAAGTTAAAAGACGTGAGTTGATAACTTCATCATAAAACATTTCAGAAGATTATATGTAAAAACTATTCCAGAACTAAAAATAAAAAAGAGTATGGAAGAAAATACCTTGTGAATACATACATTTTTCCTGGATTCATTTACATTTAAAGGTGTTCTGAAGAGGAAATATCCACTTTTCTTTTCTGCTTGATATAGAGGAAAAACAGAACAAAACAAACAAAACAAAAAACCACAGTTATTTGTCTGGAAATAAGAATGTTAGTCATGGACTAAAAAGGAAAGGTATGACTCACTTATGGCACATTTCTTTAGATTATTTTTATGACTGTTTTAGGACCTCTAATCCTTCGGGTTAGTGGGAAAGGGATTCAAAATTCTGCAGATGTTATTTGTAGCAGATCATTCATAGGATGTTCTCACTGATATACAGTCATATTTTCACCCAAGAAGAAAAGTAGAGTTCCTTGGGTAAGTTTCCTGTCAGTGTGACCTATTACACTTATCTGTGACATTAACTGTCTGAAAACACTGATGGTTTTCTATGTAAGAGATATTTATATAGCTGAAGACGGTATTTGGAGACTTAGAATATTTGCCTGAGGGTAGATCTCATATTAAGATAAACATACAGATAGACCAAACTACGTGGTTTTATTCCCTCGGTCAATAAATGTGTATTTCCATAAAGTCAAGGGCACTGAAACATTGGGCCTGTGCCCTAGAGGTCATAGGCAGATTGATGCTCTGAGACTGCATGCTGTGTGCCAGTACTGTACAATTATGGAAAAAGGTGTTGTTAGTGTAGTCAAGTCCTTTGACTCTGTCTGTGAGCAACACCATAGAAAAATGCTGCAGACCACCTAGGGTTGATCTATTACTTCAAAGTTATTTCCGCTGACTATGGTAGTTAAGTCTAGCTCACAACCTGAAGCATGACGACTTTACTTCTCCTTTTTCTCCATCTTCCAAATGCAGTTGTTTGTATTTATGTTTTTTAACACTAGGAGGGACTATCGGGATCAAAAGACCTGCAGCTGTCAAGACATGGTTATGTTTAGAAACACATCCAAATTTGAAATAAGTTAGATGAAATAGAGAATGGAGAATCTGCCCTAGCTTTTTACTACAATACTGCATGATATTTCTCATGTAATTTTTTCTAATGTCAGTGTTCAGTTGTTGACTGATTATGTTCCCTAGCTGGCAAATGGAAGGGCCTTCTATTATCAGGACTGTCTTCTTTTTCAGGCATTTTTAGATTGTCATCAATTCATCTCTTATATTCCCCTAAAAAAACTGAGAAGACCAACCTTCTAGATTCCTCCACCATGATACAGACCCTCTGTAAATATCCCGAAATTGATCAATCAACTTTCAGAATGGATGGACAGCTTGTGAAAAAAAAAAAAAAAAAAAAAAAGAAAAAATAATCATCTAATTTGTATATATTTGCATGTGTACTGCTTGCCAAGCAACACTGTAAGGGGCAAGTATGCATGTCTGTGTCAACAAATAAACTTGTTTAAACACTGGATTAATTTGAAATAGGAATCTGTACTTTAACATGTATAAGTGGAAAAAAAATAAAAAAAATCCACCACCCAGATCATTAGTGGTAGAAGCTGGTATGTTTTCCCTTACTTCGTTGATACTAGGCTGATTTACACCACCCAAGGATCTTGCCCATCTGGTTTCCACATTCACACAGAATTTTTGAAACCTTAAGACTACGTGGTGTTTAATGATTAACCAAATCAGACACTGACAAATCACATGCATATCACTGAATCACTAGACTCTGTCCTCACACAACATAAACTCTGTAAACTTCATTTATCATGCAGTGAAAGTACAAGTCTGTGAGCGCTGCTGACAGAATTGTAATATGTTTGAATGCAGCCATTCTCTAATCAAACAGTGGCGAACCCTGGGGAAAAAAATTAGATTGAACATTTTCCATTTCAAACTGGTTTTATACACTTGTCTCACAGAATATTGCATGAGAATGGGAGCCCTTGGAATCTATGCTTATTGCAAACACTATTACAGATGTTTTTAAAAAGCCACAAATGTGATGGCTGTACATAATATGAAAATGACCCTTTCCTCTTTCTATGCCTAAAATTCTAATTGACACTTTTCAGTCCTAATAAATTAAGATTGCTGAATCCATTCCCAAATCATGGACTTCATTGTTTATCTTTTACCATTTAGGTTTGTGGGGGAAAATATCTGTTTTTCTGTAGATGTTAATCTAATTTAGCCAACTACACAGAAATTAAATTGTTAGGATCATAAAACCTTCACAATGAACCAAGTATAGAATATACCCATCTCACTTGCTTTTATGGCATAGACCTGTATCTTTTAGTACTGTCAAAATACTGTTTGAGAAAAATTAATGCATAATAAATGCATTATGTACCTTTTAAACAGATCATTCTTTCAGGATGAATGCTAAAGCCCATTCATATTGTGCAACGTGGCATTAAAATTTTTTATTTAATGATTTTCTTGGGAAGGCACTTAACTGATTTAATGTTTCTGTAGGTGATTACCTCCCTGCAATTTCTGATAGAAATTTCTTTGAGACATATACTGTTGACTTGGCACTGTGATAACAAAGGCAGGGTTTTTATAAAGCTTTCAGGCAGAACTGCTAATACATAGAGTTACAAAGTGCACCATTCAATGTTGGTGTACTTCCACTTATTAAAAAGTCCTTCAAAAGCATGTCATTAAACATCGGGCTTTTTTTCTTCTTTCTTTCTTCTTTTCTTGTTAGTGTTGTCTCTCTTTCTTGCACATTTGTATACATATTCACCTTTTGCATAGCTGCACTTAAATATGGTCTTAATCTTTTTTGGTTATTCAACTTCAAAACAAACCTTCTAGACCTCTTTTGAGGGAAGGGTGATATCTTGCAGCAGATGGAAGCTGAATCCAGGCCTGAAAGAATTTTGAAATCCTTTTTACAATGAAGAACTAATAGCAATCTGAATGAAACTCATTCATGAAACAATGAGTGAATTGTCACTCCTTCTTGTTGGGGAAGTTAGAACCAGAGAGTACATTTACTTTTCATATTTGATAAAGAAGAAATCATGCCTCTATTGTCAACTGTATAGAAGAGTTTAAATAAAAAAAAATATATCTTGGCTCTCAAGAACTACCTTTCTTCTATTTTACTTACTTAATACCAAGTATATTCCAACTTTGAGCAGCCTCCTTTTCAGTGGATCAGGACTGAATTATATTTGGGAAGCCCAGAATATCTTCCTGTATTTAGGCTATCGGTATGGAATGTAATAGAAATAGGACTTTCATAGCGGAAGACTCAGTGAAGCTCAGTTATCACTGAATTTCTCATATGAAGAAGGGAAAACATTGGTGAGACAACACAAGCATGTGGGAGTTTAATGTTTCACCACAGTGAGCACTGTCAAGGAACAATAGTGTTGTGATGCAGCAGGAATGCTGAGATATGTCTTCTGCTTTTGTATTAGCAAGCTGTTATCCCACTTTTTGATCTTCATTTTGTCTATAAAGCATACATTTGTCAATGGCAACAGCTTAATCTTTGATGTGTCACTTAACAAAAAAGTCCACCCAAATATAAACTCATAAAAAAAAGTCTCACCAAAAATAAACTTGTAAGATCACATTGAACCACCCTGATATCTCTTGGAGGGACAATACAGCAAGCCATAAGCAATACAGGAGGTTCCTGGAGTGCATTGATGATAACTTCCTTCTCCAAGTGATAGAGGAGCCAATGAGGAAGGGTGCTATGCTGGACGTTGTTCTCACCAACAACAAGGGGCTAGTGGGGAATGTGAAGCTCAAGATCAGCCTTGGCTGCAGTGACCATGAAATGGTGGAGTTCAAGATCCTTAGGGCAGTGAGACGGGCGCAACAATAAGCCAATGGCATCCTGGGCTGCATCAAAAGAAGCGTGGACAGCAGGTCAAGGGATGTGATTCTGTCCCTCTCCTCTGCTCTTGTGAGACCCCCCCTGCAGTACTGAGTGCAGCTCTGGATCCCCCAACATAAGAAGGACATGGGCCTGTTGGAGTGAGTCCAGAGGAGGGCTACAAAGATAATCAGAAGGCTGGAGCACCTTTCCTATGAGGACAGGCTGAGAGAGTTGTGGTTGTTCAGCCTGGAGAATTGAAGGCTCTGGAGACATCTCATAGCGGCCTTCTAGTACCTAAAGGAGATCTAAAGGAAAGACAGACAAGGGACTCTCTATGAGGGAGTGTAGCGGTAGGATGATGGGTAACAGTTTTAAACTGAAAGAGGGGAGACTTAGATTAGATATTAGGAAGAAATTCTTTACCTGTGAAGGTGGTGAGACACTGGAACAGGTTTCCCAGAGAAGTTGTGGATGCCCCATCCCTGGAAGTGTTCAAGGCCAGGTTGGATGTGGCTTTGTGCAACCAGGTCTAGTGGAAGATGCCCCTGGCCATGGCAGGGGGGTTGGAACTAGATGATCTTTAAGTCCCTTCCAACCTAAACCATTCTATGATTTTATAATATCCTTAAGAGCTGTGTCATGTTTTATCCTCACTTTTTGTACTGTTTTAGGAATTAAAAGCTAGGACTGATTTACAATGTAATGTATATTCACCAAAGAAGTGCAATTGAGATTTAGAATTATTTCCCATTCATACCTATGTACTTCAGTGCAGTACTTGTTTCTATCTTTTTTTATCTATGTCAAGTTATTTTATCTAGCCTGGAGGCTTCTCAGCATGGTTCATGTAATAGTGATGGCTGGAGATTGTTTTGTTTTATTTTTGCCTCTGGATGATTTAATTAATTTTAAAAGCTGTTAAAGACCTTCTGGAAGCCAGTTACCCTGGTTGCTTGAAAGTATATTTTTCAGTTAGATTATTATTATTGATAAGCATGTATTAATTCATACCACAACCTTGTGGACTGGTGTCACTGTGTATAAACTGGCAATATTTCATGATAGGTTTGGGATCTGCCAGAACTTCTAAGAATGAGGTGTTGTTGCAATATGAAAGATGTTTTTAAAATGAGAGATGTTTTGAAGACTTAGAACACACAGAATTATTCAAGTCTGGCCCTTCCTAACATTTTCCAAGAAGATTCAAAAGCAAATACAAAACCAGGAGGATCTCATCTTATATTGCTCTGTTGTTCCAGTTTCTGTAAAATTTCCTTAGAAATTACAATTGGGAGTCATCACAGGCAACTTAAAAATACATTGTCTGCTTAACAATAACATCTGATAAACTACAACAGATTATGTAAAAAAGTAATGAAAGATATGCAGAAATGCTGACATTAAGGGGAACCTTGTAGATGATAGGAGTAATCCAAAATTTCTGGGACAAAAGAGGTAAAACATTACTTGTTTTTATAAATTTTCTTTAAGGTTTTGTATCAAGACTAAATCTAGATGCAAATATTTATTGGAAAGCTTTCAATAGAGGTAAAAATCATACAAAAATGTCTGTGTTTTTTTTTTTTTTCCAAAAATATTACCCTCATCTGTTAAAACAAAGACATTTTTAGTTTGATTTGGTTTCATTTAAACAAAAATGAAATTAATTAGTAGAATATAGTTGGAACTGTTCAGATTTCTGTCAATTGCTTTTTATTATGAATGTTTTTCATTAGAATATCTGACAAGTAAAAAAAAAAAATTAAAAAATTGCAAGATCCAACTCCCTGATTCAATCACAATGGAACAAATTAAATGAAGCCACCAGTATAAGTCTCAGTAAACTGGGATTTGGGTTGAATCTTATCTTACCCCAGCTTCTGACTACAATATTAATCAATGCATAGAAAATCATTGTATTCCTGATATCTTTTATAATTATTTACGGGGCACTTCCAGTGTGTTAGAATGTCTTAAAAAGAGCAAAAAAAAGTGCTATTTTGCTCTGAGGAATCTGCAAATGGATTTGACAATGACTGAATGAGGCAAGTGTGGATGAAGTGGAATTCAAGACAATGACTGAGATGATGCTTTATTAGCTATTTTAACCCTGCTTTTCTCACAAGTGCTCTCTTTCCTGCTTTTTTACCATTGCTAAATTCAACAGGAAGGGTCAATGGAGTTCAATGGGTTCTGTAGAAGTAGTAAATATGGAAAGAGATATCTAAGTGAGAAGAGCTGAGCTAAAGTCATAAATGTATAGTTACTATACAGAAGGACAGAGAGAATGCAATTGAAGAAAATAAAAATGGAATTTACTGTGTTAATTTTCTGAAGAGGCAAAGAAGTATGAGGAAAAACATATGTGAATATATATGAGATAGGAAAGAGAGAGATTGTGAAAACATGGATTGCAAAAACTGTATCCGAGCTTAAATTTCTTACAAAGCTAAAGTCAAAGCAGTGAAAGTACTTAACCAGCATACCTGATGCCTTTCAAGCAAGCAGAAAGAGAGAGGAAGACTACTAAGCCACAGTACAGATAACTAACCGGAGTTGTGGTTGTTTGGCAATTGACATTTTGCTATTTGGACAAACTGCGCTGAATTGATGAAGAGGAAAAAAAAATCAGCTTCATCAACTAAACTAAGTACTTTGTATTTGTATCTGTTCAAAACATCAAGGATGGGTGTGCTTCAAACTCAGACACAGCTTATGTGTGAATATATAAAATATATAATACATAATAACGTATACTATGTAATACATACATTCACATATAACCTGACTTTGCAGCAGTATTTTCTTTGAGCATTCTGCCCCCAATACTCTTGACTACCGCATTTAGATTGTACATAAATCTGTTCATTGTGTTTACCTATGATAAGATTTATTTATGATGTAAATCTGGCATCAAAAGCACCTAATAAGAGTGGAAGTGACAGACTCTAAGAA
Source organism: Dromas ardeola (assembly GCA_013398915.1). Taxonomy (NCBI): domain Eukaryota; kingdom Metazoa; phylum Chordata; class Aves; order Charadriiformes; family Dromadidae; genus Dromas; species Dromas ardeola. The sequence goes on along the minus strand of VYZM01000887.1, from coordinate 48,791 downwards.
GCAGAGACTTCCAGGGAAAGGTTTGTGCTACAAAGTTTCAATTTCTTGGAATCTCTCTCAGATTTTGGTAATTTACCGGACATTTAAGTGCTTATTTCTAGTCCATTATGTGCTTAAATGCCTTCTTAAATGAGAATCTACAAATAAGTACATAATACAATACCCATGAGTATGCAAAAGCTGTTTCTTTTTTTTATTATTATTTTTCTGTGCTTCCCAAAGAAAACATCTCCCTTATGGTTTTGTTGTTTGTTGGTTTTTTTTTTGGTTGCAATTCCTTTGGCTACAGCCACACTTCCTGCATTTCACAAGAGAAATTAGAAAGTTACTAGTCTCTTATACTACCTATTGCGCCATCCTATTGTGCTTACAATTAATATAAATTAAATTTAACATCACATCCATAATTCCCCAGCTTAACAGATGGTCCCCAAAGCTAACAGATGTCATCTTATTTATTCACTACTTGATATAATATTTGTGACATAACCATTAGCTTCTGTAGAAATAATTTTGATGTCAAAAACAGAGAATAAAGATTTAACAACAGGAAGGAAAAAAAAAAAAAACACAACCCACAAATACATTAAATCATCATGTGAAAGTTAAGACCTGTGTTCTCCTGCATTTGTATTAAAGACTAAGAACTGATTCAGGAACTTGTTCTAGTTCAGACAATTCACATAAACATATCATGAAAGTCAACCCTGTTGAATCCAGAGCTTCAGCTCTACTGAAAGGAGGGCGAAAATGAAGGAAGGAAAGGAAGAAGTGTAAAATAAAATGGAGAAATTAGTTGTCAAGGATATTTTTCTGATGTTCCATTGTGTCCTCCACTTCTCCCCACCATTTTCAGGGCTAATTTTAGCAAGTCAGTTTAAGTTAGAATTATTTACAATGCTCAGTATCTACATACTACTTTTAAACTACAATCATTTGGAAGTGATTTTCTTGGATGTTATGGATAGAAACAGAAATAACATATTTTTGAGGGGAAAAAGATACATGTTTAATGTCCAAATTTACATCTTTCCTGCTGCAAGAGACTTACTTCTGTCCTTGTTGAAACTCTCCTGGGTAGCTTTGGTATTGAATAGGAAATGTCAAATGCTTATGCAATAAGCTGGCAAAGCCATTTTTATTTTTATCAATGGAAGAGAAGATTACTCAGAAAAACACTCTTAGGGAAGTTATGTAGCTGCTGTTTCAGATAAATTTGTTTTCCAAATAAAGGTATTATGACATCTTACTATTTTCATTTATTTATTTTTGCATTTATCCAAATAATAGTTCTTCTAAGATATGAATGGGATGATCTGAGGAATGAATGTAGTAGCTGTATTTATGCTTGCACATGCTAGACTATAATACTATTAATAAAAGGAATGGATGGGATTTTATTCTCTTGTCCTGAAAAGTCTTCTGTGCTTTCTGTTTGCCTGTTACATGTTGTCTGGTCTGGGGCCTGAGTTTGTAACTGTTTTCCATGAAAGAAATTTGTGATTTTGGAGAAACACTGGATTATCCTACACGATTTACCCAGGGATAAACCAGTCATTCTGAGCAGACTTAGTAATGAATTGGTGACGTAAATTACCTTTAAGCAAGAATTGTGTTTAGAGGTTGCAAACATGGCACTATAGGTATACTATAGGGAGTAATGGAACAACATAAAGATGAAACTAATATAACACAATTTAATGGGGATGTTGTTCTTTTACTTGGAGAGATTCAGATCCCTTAACAGGTTAACTAACACCTCTTTAGCTTTTTCCTCCCTCCTACTCCATTCATCTAATATTTTTTAGTATTCTTCTTCCTTTCTCCTTTATGTATTTCATATATTGTATTCATCTTTTATACGATATACTAATCTTGTCCTTCACTAGTTCCTGCTTTAAACTCCAAGTAAGATATTGCTAGCATTCTACCTTGCTAACACAGGGGCAATATTTTTGAGTCAAACAACCTCCTTCACATACCAACTCCATTCAGTCTTCCATCAAAGACTGACAATAATAATAACAACAACAATAACACTTCTTATTGCTCCCTCTTTATCAGATAAGCTTTATTGCTTGGTGTTGTGTGCTGAGTGCTGACAGACAAGAGGAACTGGGCTTACAAAATGTGTGAAATCACTTTACCACATATCTGGACAGTCACTTATTCACAGTGCTTTCTTTGCTTAAGACACTCTTTTTATGGAACATTAACTATTTGAATATTGTTGTATATACCACTTAGTTTCCTGGTATAGCGTGATGTGATCTATGTACTTATTTTCTTACAGAAAAGAATGAATGCACTGAGAAGTAATCTATTGATGCAGTAAAGATATGTGATAGCTCAGTAAATATTACAAAGCTAAGGTAGGGAAACAGTGCAAGAGTGCGGAATATAGCAGAAAGAGCTGGTGGTTCTGCAGGCAGTTGACACATGAGGCCTTTAAATACTGGAATCATTAGGACCTTTTTTCCTATTGCCACCAGCTTCAGCAACGACTGGACCAGGGCCTGTGCCTAGTTATGGTCACTGTCCTATTGATATATATATGTTTTTTCGATGTCCCCTTAGAAAGTTCATCAGTAATTGTACAGATAGTCCTGTTGGTATTCACAGCCTTGTTATTCTTTGTTATTTATTACCTGTTAGTGAGAGATTTTAGCAATTAGGCTCCTTTTACTTCTTCATTAATTTAATTATCTCACTTACTAATAAGCTTGGATTTTTTATTTTTTTTTTTTTACATTTTATTTTCACCAAGTAGGCTTTCCTCTGATGTAAAGTAAAATATCTTTTTCTTTCTATTTCCCTTAATCTGAAAATCTTTAAATCAGGACTGAAGGGTAGATTCTTTTCTCTCTCTTCCTCAAATATTAAAGCTGTTGCAGTGCCTCAGCTTTATATGGCTTACTTCTTAGTGAATTAAAGGTTTCAGTTTTCTGTATCATGTCTGCAAAGTACTGAGTGGCTCACAAAAGCCATTAGGAAATGTTGAGTATTTCTTATAAGCTAGGCAATAGGAAATTTTGAATAGAAGGTTATGACTGAAGTCCCCAGTTTATAATCCTTAACCTTCACCTACATGCAGGTACACTGCCCTCTTCTCACTAACGAAAAGCTGGCATGGATTTTAGTTGTCATAATACTACCAAGGTCAGCATCTCTTGACAAAAGGGAAAACCCCTTGTGGTGGAAACTTTTCCTCTTTGTCGGAGGAAGACTTTCTACATCTTTTTTACCCATCCTACTTTGTAAGTAGAGGCTTTGATCTCAATCTAAAAGGACATCTTGGAACAACCACTCAAATCTTCCTGTTTCAGCAGTTGTATTTTTCATGGAGTAATTAGTTATTTGGCTTCTAGCATATCTGTGGCACTTTATCAAGTAGACAGGAACATCTAATTCATGAATGCTGATATATCTTAAGTATGCTTAGAGTCAGGCAGTTTTTGGTAATGCCCAGAGGTAAATGTTTGGGGCACCTAAGGACCTTTATTAACAAGGTAATTCATAGTGTGAGTTTTGAGGATTTAATTTTTTAATTTGATACATCTACGTCTTCAGATTTTTGATACCCTTTAGATAATCATCATCAATGAGTATTGTTTTTTTTTGAAGTGTCACAATACTTCCAGTTTCCAGTCACATTATTTAGCCCATTTAGCATTTTAAATGCTAAATTCCATAGCATTTAAAAACACATCGTATCATGTAACATTTTTTTTTTTGATATTACAAGGGCCATCTGGGGAGACATGTATCTGTGAACGTCTGACAGTTTAGGACAGAAGAGGAGTCACAGGGAATTTTCTTATATTCTGAAAGAATAGTGAGTCAGGTGGGAGGAGAGGTGAAAAAGTAATGTTAAAACCTCCTAAAGATGAAGAATGGAAGTAGAAGACAACTGAAAAAAAAGGTTCAGGAATCAACAGCAGGAGGATTGTCAGGAGTCCATGAGCTACGAGAGAAAGGAAAAAATTAAGAGTGGGCAAAAAGAAGATCTGGTATGAAACATATATGTTATAATACCAATAAGATGAAAAGATAGGAAGAATGATATAATGGAAAAATAGGTAAGTGGAGAAGCATAGTAAATGAGATACAGAACAGGAATAGCAATGGGAAGCAGGTGGCAAGGAAACATTGTGCCAGCTTGATAGCCAACAAAGTCTGATGGTGTGAATGGAGATTTTGACCACTGAGAAGTGCTGTCATATCGGTCAAGAAATGAAAAGAATAGATACTTGTAAAACAGAATTTATAACATTCTTGATTTAAACAGGCACTTTACTGGGAACCGTCTTGTCCTTAAACTTCAACTATAAAATATAATAGATACAAAATGCAAACAGCTGATAACTTTCATAATGTGAAGAACCACAAAGCTCACACTAATAACTGATGTACTTTCCAGCTAGATTCAATTACTTGTAAAATTTAATGAATATGAGGTACTTGTCCTCATGTAGTATATTTGCACATTGGCAGGATGTTAATGTAGCACCAGCCTCCTGGATGATACCTCTAGGAACTGCAGTTAGTGAAAGCTCTATCCAAATGGAACTTCAGAGAGGGAGGGTTAGGACAGAGGACAGAGCCAGGAATGTCTTGGCCAAGTGAGCTAAGATAATTTCTTCCAGGGAACTTGGAAGCGATAGACAAAATTCTCTGAAAAGACACTGTGTATCACCCCCTAAATATAGTTACATCCACTGAGCGGGTAGGAACTTTAGATTGTTTTCCACAGAAATCTTGGTGCCAATGAACCACCTGTGTGGACAAAAAATAAGTACTAAAGGACAGAGGAAGACTGATGAAAATTTTCAGGCATAGAAACTTGGTTGGAGGAAGATTTTTAATGGTTATCTCAATGAAACACCAAAGGGCAGAAAGTACCTTCTTTTTAGGACTCTGAGTGGCACTAACCTTGGCTAACCTTGGATCTCTACAATGGATATGGCCTCATCACAGAATCACAGAATCACAGAATCGCAGAATCGCAGAATGGTAGGGGTTGGAAGGGACCTCTGGAGATCATCTAAGTCCAATCTCCCTGCCAGAGCAGGGTCACCTAGAGCAGGTTGCACAGGAACGCGTCCAGGCCGGTTTTGAGTATTTCCAGAGATAGAGACTCCACCACCTCCCTGGGCAGCCTGTTCCAGTGCTCTGCCACCCTCAAAGGAAAGAAGTTCCTTCTCATGTTTAGGTGGAACTTCCTATGCTCAAGTTTGTGCCCATTACCTCTTGTCCTGTCACTGGGCACCACTGAAAAGAGCCTGGCCCCATCCTCCTGACACCCAGCCTTGAAGTATTTATAAGTGTTGATAAGATCCCCCTTAGCCGTCTCTTTTCCAGACTGAAGAGACCCAAATCCCTCAGCCTTTCTTCATAAGAGAGGTGTTCCAGTCCCCTAATCATCTTGGTAGCCCTTTGCTGTACCCTCTCCAGCAGTTCCCTGTCCTTGAACCGGGGAGCCCAGAACTGGACACAGTACTCCAGATGAAGCTTCACCAAGGCAGAGGAGAGGGGGAGGATGACCTCCCTCGACCTGCTGCCCACACTCTTCTTGATGCGCCCCAGGATGCCATTGGCCTTCTTGGCTTCTCATCTGGGCTAGTCACTCTAATCCCCTTGTCACTAGTAAGTGTAAGAGCATATAAGTAATGTTTATCTCATCCTAAAGTAGATTTCTGACATAGATCCCCAAACATGCCTGGTTTTTACATTAATTGCTAAATACTAATATTAATAATAATAATAAAAATAATAAATAATAACAACAACAACAAAACCAACAAAACCAACAACAGTAACAACAAAACCAATACCACTTAATTTTCTTTTCTGCAAGTTTCACTCTCAAAATTATAAATAAACGTTTGTAAATTATATTAGGTTCTTTAAATTAAAGTTAAAAAATAAATAAATCATGAATTGTACAGCAGTATACAGAGTTTATGGATTACAAGAATGTCCAGAAAAAAGCTGTTAATTTTTTAAGAGAAAGATCATGCTGACAGAAATTTACCAATGCAATTAATCTAAAGCTTATTTTATATAGCTTATGTTTTTTAGTCACCTAAATCTAAGAAGCAATACATTCTGGTCCATCACATAGATACAACTAATTTACAGTAAATCTACTTCCAAAAGATTCAGTACCTTTCTTTTTAGTTTGTGCAGTTCCTGTTTTGTGGATAGATGTTTTTATTTCCCTCCTGATGTTTATGTACCTGTTCTATAACAGTAGTATAGTGTCATTACTTTAATCCATTGACTTTAATGGTGTTACTCTTTTAATGGAGTTATTCCTGGATTTATTCCTACACAAGCATAGTCTGTAAAGCCTGCATGATTTCTCTTCATCTATAATCTAAAAAATCTCTATAGTCATTGCATATTCAGAAAAAAAAAAAAAAGATTTGTGGGGGACAGAAGGAAATCATGCTATACATACATAGCATATATGAAGGCTTGAATGAGTAATCAACTTTAAATCAAAATGACATAGCTCTAGGAGGCATGAGTCCACATTCATGGATGCACTCTCCTTGCTTTGCACTCTTCCAAGCATGCCAAAGTAGCCATAAACCTGGCAGGTGTAGCTGGGTTTATAACTGCTTTACATCACTGCACAGCAGTTGGAGCACTCTGGCACATCTGCCCCTTATCTGATGCAAATTGCTGCAGGAAGCGAAACTTCATAGAAATGTCTCAGACTTACATTGGGAAGATCAGACCCACAGTTGACATAAATCCTTTGCTAGTGTAAATCATGAGTTCAGTGGAGCTGGACTGACTTACATATGGCTTACATCAATTTCAGATCTAGCCTCAGATCCTGGTTTGTGAAATTATGAATAGAGACAATGTACTGATGACAGTCAACAGCAGTGTCTAGTAGGAAGATAACTCAAAAACAGTTGTCACTTCTAGTCATTATTTTGTTAAATAATGACTGTCCTCTTGAGCTGCCAAGACAAGGTGAGCTACGCCATGAAAAACAAACATAGCACATGGCATCACTAAAAGCTCTATTAAAAAGAGTCGTACTTTTCTTTATCTCCTCTTTATGATTTTTGTAAGCAATAGCCAAAAAGCATCATTGCAGCCACACTTCATAGACATTCAGCAAAGCAATGGCATTCAAAGCTAAATTCCTGCTAGGGTATTTTTTGCTTGGCATAGTGTTCGGAAACACTATTTTGTAAATGTTGTTAGTTTTGCTTTCATGTATTTTGTTGCACAACTTACACTATAGTACTTACAGTGTTTACATAATGCCTGACCTTTTTTACTGTTCACATTTAACATCTTCCTGATTCGCTTACACATTTTCATTGGTTTGTTTGTTTTTTTTTTCCATATTCCCCCCTTATAAACAATATTTTATTGATTCAGCTGCAGATTTTAGTGCCTCAAAAATGTACAACTGTAGTCTATGTATTGCAGTTTGTAGGCTGATGTTCCAATTAGATATTTTACAGAACCAGCTGCACACTTTGATGATCCAGTTGGATTCTTGATTTTCAATAAAATTGGTAGTCACACTGTGTTCTATGTTAATTAAAATGATTACAATATTTTGATACTCAGTTTGATGAACCAAACTAAAAATACCTAAACCTAAAACCTGGGATTTTTTTTTTTTTTTTTCATAATATGGAATACTACACCAGAGATTTTAGGTAAATTGAGCAAATTTTCTTAGTTATAATGAAAATAAAATGACAACAGAGCATCATTTTGTCATAAATATGTTGGGAGGCATCTGGATTCATGCAGGCTGTCTAATGTTCTGCACTTGCTGAGCATTTTGTAGGCAAATCAGGCTACTAGAAGACTTTCTGGTCTTTCTTAAGCACAGAATTTACAAGGCTTCTTAATTTATTTACCATAGCCAGGCTATATTAACAGTGACTCTTAAATATTCCACTAACGGAGAAAATTCCCTTTTATGTTTAGGAATTCTATTATATTGGGATGCTGTGCACCCAGTGAGTGATCTAAGGTTTGTTTTTTAAGACTTACCACACCTTAAAATGGAGTGTGTATTTACAGTTTGCTGTGTGTTTTTACAATTCACATACAGACAATATCAGTGTAAATGTTATATGAAAGACATATATAAAGATAGAGAAGAGAACAAGAGACATGAACATTTCCCTGCTTTGGTCACACTTAAGAATGGATCAAGTATATCCATTTCAGCTCCAGAGAACTGTTCCTTAATAAAAAGAAACAAATCTCTACAGTGCTTTTCTGCTTCTGAAATACATCACAGTCTGCAGTAGTCCTTTACCTCACTCTTCCTATTAGACCAGTAAAAATGTTTCTCAAACTAATCATAAATTTGCTATAGCCCTAGAGAACCTGCAGAAGGGTAGGTGTACTTTAGCTCAGTACGTAGAACATGCAACTCATGGATCTCCACTAGCAACCCAACTTTCCTCACGTGAATGTCCCTCTACAGACACTGTTTTCAAAGAGGAGTTCCTTTCAGATACTCTAAGCAAAGATTATGAAATAGATTAGTAAGAATAATTTTATGAAGTGAGATGCATCAGGTGCAGCCACTTATCAGGTAATCTATTTTACTGTCTCCCTAAATGGATGAAACTCATCGGCTTCTTTTCCTTTTTAATATCTTCCCAAAATGCTTTCCTCCGTATCCTTAATGCTAAGGTTTTCACTGAATATTTCTGCCACTGTAGCTTATAAAATTTGCACAGTGATAACTATAATTTGCCACACCGCATAGCTGACTCAGTTTTCTTACTCTGAGGGGCTTTTTATACCTTCTTGCTATCTTGCTGTCAGTACTGGTGTTTCTATTTCTTTCACAGCAATGACTATTACTTCTTCACCTGGGATTATGTCTCTTTTGATAAGAAATATCTGACTCCCTCCACCTTAAGCATACTTATAATTTACTGTGGTTTCTGTTGTGCATTTGGCTGGACAGCCTGCGGTTCAGATTCACTTTTTACCAACACAGGGTATTATGGCTCCAGAAGCCTTACCGATCCACAAAAATGATGTGTATTATAAGACTTTGGAGACGAAAGCTAAGCTTGTGTCTGATTGTTTTTAGTTTTCTTCTCTTTCTTTATGCATAGTGAAGTTTCTATTTTTTTCCTGTTTTATGGTCCTGAGAACTAGTTTCTAAATACTTACAGGTAAAGCAGGCTTTGTATTTATTTCTTCAATTTTTGTGAGTTCCTTAATGTTCTCTCTTTCATTTTTGTCACAGTACAGAACTACCTAACAGGTGAAAAAATCAGTAATGTACCGTTGACCACTGGTTCCTCCCTTTTATGGTATCAAAGTATATAATTAATAGATATTTTCCTAGAGCTCATTCCCTTGTGATTCTGCAGGTTCCATAATTAGCAGCGGTACAATACCAGAGTGATACTGAACTTGCTAAACAAAGCTTTCCCTATGCAGATTGTAATATAAAATTTCATGTGGGAATAGGGTGCTGAAAACAGATAGGCTTTGTCCCTCCTGCCTGGACAGTTCAAAGGCTACTTTACAGTCTTTTGCTGCCTTATGCCAGCTGTGCAGACTTTCAGTAGGCATAAAAAACTACTTAGATGTGAAACTTTTTCTAAAGGTGGATGCAATTTGTCAAAGATGGCAATTGCAGCTGGTAGAGGCTCCTGGGATCTTGTTCACTGCCTTGCCTCCATAGTAGTTCAAGCATATTTTCCATTTTTATCAATTTTGGCTGCCTCTGGGTCTCCGTTTCAGCAACTTCCAGCTATTTTTTCAGGCCACCTCCTGATTCTGTTTCTTCAGCTTTAATTCCAGTAGCTTCTGTTACATTGCGATTTGTGCTAACAGTCCTCGGGTATCCAGATTGCTACTGACTGGGTCAGCCTTGGGCTGCCCATCTGGGACTGAATTTGTTTCAGCAACCCCTTTTTCCCCCGGGTCACGTTGCTTCAGCTATGATATGAATTCCTTCAGGTTTTCTCCAATACAGTGTATGCTCCCCACTCAAAGCTCTTCATGCTCACTTTTACTAAATTCTCAAAAAGCTCACGGCAGGCTAGCTTGCCTTATTCAGATGGGCTTACAGTATCTGCTTCCTGGTTTATAGTGTTCTCTATGCAACCTGATAATATAGATGGGCAAAACCAAAGTGGATTCTCCAGCTGAACAAATTGAAACCTTTACTATGGCTTTCTTCTGCAAATGTCCACCTCATTCTCTGAAAGAGGCATATGCTTGTATTTTATGCTAGCAATTTCTCTACTTGAACAAAAAAGCAAATTCTCACCGGTGTCAGTGATAAGCCATGATTCAAACTGACTGATAAAAGAGATAAATCTCATCATCAATGTCATTAGGACCACCATAACGTCAAAAAGTTCATTCTTACACTTAGTGGTAATCTGTGACCTTCCAGCTGTAGGCAGCTCCACAGCATTTATGACTCCCACACCACAACTCATTATATGACTTGCATCAGGGTAGTACTGACCACGAGGTTGGCAGATGACATTCTGAAGATAACTCAACAATGTTGTCTTGGACCCAGCTCCATGACCCAGTCTTCATACAATAAATAACATCCCTGAAGATCTGTTGCAACTGCAGCCAGACCTTCTCTGAGATGTGCAGAACATGACTTCTTGTCCTCAGATGTACCAAGAACGTGATTCATACTGCTCTTCTTAAATACCAGACAGTCGCCACATGCTTTCTGTTTTGTCTCTAAATTAGTCTAGCCTTCAGCATCAAGACGTGATTCCTCACGTAATAAATGACAAATAGCAGAAAAAAAATAATGGCATTAGGTTTACTGATGTTGAGAATAGAGACTTCAATCTTTGGTTATAGGAAAATAACAGTGTGTTGAGGATGAAATAGTTATTTTATAAAAAACATCACTCCCTGACTGATACACAATGAGTGGTTTGGATACAGGACTTACCAAAAATTTCTTCCTTGCTCTTGCATTTTGATCCCAGATGGAGACCAAAATGAGAGAGGGGGGGAGAGAGAGAGAGAGAGAGAGAAAGATGATGATGATGATGATGATGATGATGATGATGATGATGATGATGATGATGCAGGGCTTTCTGCCAAGACTCACTTTTCAGTTGAACTCTGTTTAGTTCTTTCTCAGCAAATACAATGTAAGGGATGCTTCATCCAGCCCCTGTCCCCTCCAAGGTATCTCATCATCAGCATTAGGGTAGGCATTTCAGGAGTCAGTGCTCACAGAAGCGAGTCAGGCATGCATCGTATGGTAAGAGCAGCAAGTTTATTTTTCTGCTCCAGATTGGTTTGATCAGATGTCAGTCTGATTAATAGCTGCCCCTAAAAAGCCCTCATCACATGATTTATTTTTTTTTTTAATATTATATTCTCTTTTCACCTTCCCAAGATAAAAACCCATGCCTGTTCACTTTTTCCTCATTGCATCTGGTTTTGCTGATTTTACAACTTTATTTGGCAACTTTGGGTTCAGTGTTTTTGCATTCCTCACTCCAGGATTAGATCTAGTTTGTGGCAAGTATAGATGTTGTTTCTTTATTACCTACATGTTTGATTATCCAATCAGTGCACCTTAGGGAGGAAGAGAAGGAACACCAACAAACAGCAATGAGACAGCGTGCTGATAGCTTTAAATGGAATTTCCAAGGGGTAAGTAAACTTAGAGATGTCAGCTGCATTCAGTAAAATCTGCACATTGATTACATCTCTGTAAATGTGGGATAAGTACAGAGTAAAGGTCAACAGACTAAACATGTAGTTTAATCAGCAAATTATGCAAATCAACACAAATGAAATATACCATTCAACTGTTAAGATCAGTAAAGCATGCAACTATTAGTGAAGTGTTTGAGCGCTGACCACCTTAAATATACACCCAATATATTAAACTTTAAGAAAATTCAGTTGCTGGAGGAAACAGTTAAAAGACTTTATGAGCCAAATGTCTGGGTTGACCAGCATTTATTGCAATGTAGCTATCTAAAATATGGTGAAGATAATTGGTAAAATTGGTAAAAATTAACAACAGCAACAACAACAAAACTGCATCTAAAGCTTTTTTCTTCATCACTGGAGGGTGAATATCAATTAGTAAGTGGTGAGATAATACGACTATTTGAAATATGCTGATCAATGAGGTGGAATTTACAGACACTCAACAACTACTGTACATGGCTTAAGTAGCAAGTTCCCTCCCAGCTCCTCATCTAGGTCAAAATCAGCAAAGCACTTAAGTACATCCATAACTTTAAGTGTAGGAGTAGTACCATAGAAGTCTTTCGCTTGCCTGCTCCTGCTGGTGCTATGGAAGTAGAGACCTGAGATCAGAGCTCAGTTGTGCTAATTACAGTTCACAGATTTAAAAAGAGTCAGCTTCTGAAAGACTAGCAATCTAGAGAGACAAAGAGTGGGGAAAAAAGAGTTATTATTCTCTCCTCTCTATCTTCATTCTTTTTTTTTTTCATAATTACAGTAATTAGGTGAGAAATTTTGGATTATATCCCAGATACCATTACACATATGAATGGGCTTCAGAAGTTCACAGTGTTAACATCAATGAACAGTGTTAATACCAATGAAGAACTGTTTATACACTTAGAAATAATAACCAAATTTTGCAAAGAAATAGTTAGAATTCTTAGTTAGATTAAATGTCATGAAACAGACCATTTTTGTCTCTCTGTTTGCCTTTTTTGTGATATTTAAGTCACTGTAACGTGATTTTGCACACTGGTAAGTAAATGATCTTCTTTTATTTAATGCAAGCAAGTGGAACTATTTTACAGGCTGAACTTCCATTGGTGTTTTAGTTTGGATCAGAAATGTGCTTTTCAATTAATTTCCCAATGGTTCACACTCATTTTGATTTGGTTCATATCAGGGAAACTGCTGGAGTACGCAGTTGGATTTCTTTCAAATGAAACTGTTGGAGGATGTCCTTCAGGAACGCACCTAATGCCTTCCAGCTGCAGACAAGCATTATCTCTCAGGGACCAGACTAAAGCTAGCTTTTACTCAAGTAAAAGAAAAGGGGAGGGGGTAAACACACCCTGTATGGGCATTGTGTAAACATTAGTTTCTCAGGATCAATTCTTTGGCTTTATAGACAATCTTGTGTTAGTCTTTCCTTCATGTTAACATAAGCTTAATTATAATGTACCAAAGTTTAATGTCCCTATTGGTGTTCACACTCCTAGAACTATAAGAACGACTTATGTCCCTATGTTGGGATCTCTGAGCTTGATCAGTGCCTCCATACTGATGGTGAAAGAGGGGAAAATCGTTCGGTTTGGTCGGGTTTGGTTCGTTTTGTTTTGCTTTGGTTTGCTTCTTTATTTATGGTTTGTTTCTTTTTTTGTTTTGTTTTGTGGGAATATGTTCTGACAACTTTATATCAGCCAGAAAGTCTTCTGTGTAAAGGAAGCCATCACTGTCAGGCAAATATAGGATTACAGATATCTGTACTTCTGGATAGATGTAGATTACCTCAGTGCTTGCAGAGGATTGCAAGTAGCTTCTAAAAGCAGCTGAGATGCTTTTCCTTGCCTTTCCCATTCCCCTTTCTCTTCCCCTTCCTCTGTCCCTCCTACTTCTCCTTGCTCTTTTGCTGTGAAATTTTAAAAGTGAAAAATTATGCAACTTTGTCAAGGATCTATTGTACACAATGAACAAATCAAGCACTACCTATACGTAGGCACATGCAATGAGTATAAATGTTTAAACCAACATTTACATTTCAAAGCCTGACTTTTGCTAGTTAGGAATTTCTGTTTGATGAAACAACTGAAAAATGCAAGCACAACTGAAAAACAAATTGCAGTTTTCTGTTGCAGATGTATTTTAGTTATTAAAACAAAGAATTAATTAGAATCTTTACACTGTCCTTATTCTTCAGCAATGTTAATAAATCAACGTTTCAAAATTTTTACTTTCCTATTTTTAAAATAAGATAAAAAATATTCCATACTATTACACAATCCCAAATAGTTCCCGAAAACCACAAAGTCAGGTTTAATTCTTTTGTTATGTAACCCCTTGTCAATATGTGTCTTATGAGCAGAGAAAGTAGATGTGAGCAAATGAAAAAAGACATGACTTTATGTGTTTTCGTTTACTTTTCTGGTAAAAAGGAGGAAGGTATACTCTGAATCCTGCTTTCAGAGCTTTTAGAGGACATCTAGGAGTGTGAACAGATGCTGGCACTTAATGTGTTTCAGATTTGCAAACATATCTCTTCATTTCACACTACCATAGACACTATTCACTATCATATGTAGTTCATGCGTTTATGTAGCAAAGTTTTAGCAGCAGAGGGGAGGCTACAGGGTAGCATTCGTGAGGAGAGGCCAGGGTCTGTCCCATGCCAGATGGTTCCAGCCAGCTCCAACAGACCCACTGTAGGGCACAGCTGAGTCCCTCAGCCAAGATGGTGGTGCTTCAGGAAAAAACAGTTAAGAAAGAGAAAAAAATGCCACACAGGCAGAGAAAAGGGAGAAAAAAAAAGGAGAAACAGCAGAGGAAACACCAAGGTCAGAAGAGGAGGAGAACGAGGTGCTCCATGGCACTGGAGCAGAGATTGCCCTGCAGCCCATGAGAGGACACACACAGAAGCAGGTGAAAATTGTGAGGAGGAAGGAGTGGTAGAGGACCTGTTCTGGGCTGATCACAACCCCCCATTCCCCATGCCTCTGTACCCATAGGGTGGAGGTGAAGGAGTCTAGTGTGAAGGACTGAAGCTGCGCCTGGAAAAGGGGGAGGAAAGGTGTTTTAATGTTTGTCTTTTTTGTTTCCAACTATCTGAATTAGTCATTATGTTGTTGTTTTGGGTTTTTTTTAACTGATAGTACATTAAGTTAGTTTTCCCCAAGTCAAGACTTTTTTGCCCACATCAGTAACTGGTAAGCAATTGCCCCGTCTTTATCTTGACCCATGAACTTTCTCATTCTTGTTCTTCTTATTTTGCTCCCCTGTCCCACTGGGGGTGTGTGGAGTCAGTGAGCAGCTGATGGGGGAGTTTGGCTGTTAGTGAAGTCTAACCCATGACAGGCCAGCTCAGAACTGAGCAACTAACTAATACAGTAACACCACTTTAAGTAACCGTCCTGTAACTCACAGAAGCACACATCCATACATTTTATAAGCACACATTAATGGGTAATTAGTTTAACATTGATTGTTTATTATAACAGCACACAATATCATTTTATTTTGTATGAAGAAAATAAGTTGATAATCACATTTTCACAACCATTAGACTGTGCTGTTTATTCCAGGGTATGCATTAAAAATGTTTCCTCTGGAAAATAACTAGATTTTCCATCAGAAAAATAAATAAGTAAATAAATGAATAATGAACA
This sequence comes from Dromas ardeola, assembly GCA_013398915.1. Taxonomy (NCBI): domain Eukaryota; kingdom Metazoa; phylum Chordata; class Aves; order Charadriiformes; family Dromadidae; genus Dromas; species Dromas ardeola. The sequence continues at coordinate 33,417 of VYZM01000887.1, read as the reverse complement.
TCAAGGACCACAGGAACCCAGAGTTATGGATAAAGAAATACTTATCCATTATATAAATTACTCTATAAGTATGTATAAAATAACTATAAAAGTATGTTACTTACAACAACAGATCACTTGGCTTTGGTGAAGAGTCACCAGGAAGTTTATATTGGATCCATGACTTGTATATCTGTGTCTCCCTGTGTTGTCCCAAAACTTGTGGGGTCGTTTACCCAGTGTACAAGCCAATAACACATAGAGTCGAGGTATTAGCTATTTATTGGCAGTTCTGCACAGAAAAGTGTGCTAGGGGGTGTCTCTGCAAAGCTAGCACACCCAGCATTGAAACAGTAATCCATTTATACATTGTAAATTAGCATAATTAACATATTAATTGTTTATCAACTTTTTACTAGTGCTTATATTTCCTTATCTTGAAGCTGATTGGTGTAAAATGTCCTTGTTTTCAATTAACGGTACAGTGTCTCTTAATTTTACTGTGCAGCCTCAGTGGGTGAGGGTCTTCAAGTGGAGGTGGGTATCCTAACTTCTAGAGGAATGGTTTTCATATTATAATTAGTCAAGTTCACCTTAAGGGCCCATTTCATGTGGTATAGCCAAGTTTCTTGGACAATCAGCCCACCGAATTTTCTGCTATCTGCTATTGTTCCTTCTATCCCATTGTCTTGTGAGGAATCATTTACCCAAATGATTTACAGAGTTACAGTCATAGAGGTTTCAATATCACCTGGAGACCTGTATCAGGGCAAGATTTAGGATGACTCTTTTCTGTCTTCTCCCTTCGTTGTAGAAGTACCCAATTTCCTATCCACTAAAACAGTTCTAGTCCTCCCTTGCTGCCACTTGAATAATTTCTCACTTCTCGGAATGTTTATGTCCACTCTGTACCCTTCCACATCTAGCTTATGGTATCTGTCATGGTGAAAGCCAAGCACAGTAGACCGAATTCACGAAAAAAAAATCCTTTAATTTTAAACAGCAGAAAGCACTTTTTGAAAAATCAAAATAAAATCTACATTCATCAATTTTTATTGAAGATCCCTTTGAAATATGCTCAGTGTCTTTCTCAGACTGAAGACTCGGCTTCTTTTGCCATATTACATACTTTATTTCTCATCTCAGGATTTTTCCCATGGATGAGTAGTTAGACAAATTGGCCTGTCCATCCTTGAGTCAGCTCACAAAAGAGCCTTCCTTTAAAAAAGTGCAGTCAGGAGTCATGGTGGTGATTCAAAATAAATAGTTTTATTCAAATAAATAGTTTGAAGTGATCAATTGCTTGGCTACCAGATGAACTGTTAAAATGGACATTAGTAGCTCATCACCCATAGTATAGTCTTGTTTTGAATAGGAGACCACAGGTACTTTTTCAACTGTCTGTTGTCATGCTCTAGAAACCCCATTCCAGTGTGCAGGAAAATGGACAAAGGGATAAGCACGAAAGAGTGACATCACCATTATCATCATCACTGCTGGGGCTAATTAGAGATGCTTATGAGATGATTTGTGTCTTAAATATTAGGGAGGAAACAATCAGAAAGGAAATCTTTTTAAAACGAAAGAGTGAGAGAAGAATACACCAAGATGGAGAAAATTTCCCCTTTGTATAGGTTGAAATGGAAAGAAAAATTCTCTGAAGATCTAGACCCAGGTCAATCTAATCCTTTATGTATGAAGTTAGAGATAAAATTGAAAGGATTATTTTAAACTCAGACTAAATTTAAACTGGCAAAATATATGCACATACATGCATGCATGCTTGCATACATACATATCTGTAGATTTGATAAAAAGGGTTTTCAGTAGAGGAATGGTAATTTGTCAGATTTTGAACTGTTACACATGATTTCAAGAAGTCCAGTTCTTGATCAGGCATTTGGTGAACTGTGAAACAAAGACTGTTTTCATCTGTCTTCCTCCCATTATCGCCCTTGTAACTACTTTGCCTTATACATGAAATTTACACTGTTCGGTCCTTGCAAATTATTTCTGTCTGGTTTTTTTGCCCAATTTCAGCCAGTCCACCAATATCTTGGGGTTGAGTTTTTTGCGGTTTTAAGGTCTGTCCAAGTCAAAACATAACCTGCTGAGATGCCATTCTTTGAGGCACCACAGAGAACAAGCTGACAGCACTTACCTTTGGTTTGAGATTGGTATTGTCCATCTGTTCCAGCCTGCAGAGCACTGGGGAAATAGGTGTGCCTTATGGAGCCACATTTCCTCCTGAGCAGTCCAATAAACAGGGGAACATTTGGATGGAATAACCTTTGACTTTGTTTCCTTTAACTTCTTTGTGATTGTGTGCGCTTCTGGAAGCACTGCAAAGCAGCCATGCAGTGTTCAGACTACAAATGCGGTGTGCCTCAGTGCAACCCTAGTGAACGTCCTTACTGCTTCACACAGATGTGGCCACTCATCACTGTGTGTGCTGTCCTTTTGAGCAGCATGGAACATCCCTTGCACACATAAGCCAAATTGGCTTTGTAGCAATGTTCGCTATGGGAGGAAGGTCTGTGTGTGCATTTGTCTGTGCATGTGTATGACTCTTCCCCATTCCTGTAGCTTTTGAATCTATTGATTTTAGCTGGATTTGACAGAGTAGTAGAGGTCTTAAAGATAACTAAGTGCCAGTTCCAGTTTCTTGCACTTTTCTCAGTTAGCAGCTGGTGTTTCTTTGCTTTCTATTCTAATTTTCTATCCAAACCATGCTAACTGCTTTAGTATTCAGAGAAGCTTATAAGCAGCCACAGTCTGAACAGAAATCCCTGTTGGTTGATTTTACTGAAAGCCTCTACTGCTACCTCCAAAATACCCTGTGGGAGCGGACTGTAAGGAAAAAAAAAAAAAAAAGAGGAAATGCATTGCTTTGCTCTCGTCTTTGAGGTGATCAACTTAAAAATATGCTGTGGGTTCTGAGCACTGTCAATCATTCGTCTGTCTACATTGTATGTGGCAGCCTGCCTACTGCTACCCAGGCTGTATGTTATAGAGAGAAGAAGGGGAGCAGGGTGCTTTTATTTTATACTGATATGGAGTAAACTTGATCCTCAAGTGACTGTGTTTATAAGACTATTATTTTATGCAATGCAATATTATTATTGCAAAAACAGTTTCAAAGTCACAATATCTCATGGACATTTTCTGTTTCTCCAGAAAAAGAAGCAACCTTACGTTAGGGAGAGTGATATGAAAGAGTAATACAACCCAAAATAGAAGTCTAGAGAGTCTGAAGGAAGAAATAAAAGAAATGGCAGGCCTTAGAGAGAGACAGCTATCTGACTGAGGAAAGAACAACACAGACTCCTGCCCATGATGGCAGGGATATGGCTCAACATATTGTCCCCGTTCTGGGAAACACCTTAGCTTTAGGGTTGAAATCAGCATTTGAAGTGTTGCTGCTAACCTAGACGGAAGGAATTTCTGTCTAATTATTGATTTGTTAATTAGGAAAGTAGTTAGGCATACTTCTGGATGACTAGTTAGGACAATGGTGGCTGATACTATCATAAATGCTACTAAAATGTTTCAGAAGCATGTAGGGGAACCACAATACAAACATAGCCATGGGTAATTTCATAATGCTTATGCTAACCTTTTATAAGAGGTTGATAGACATATAGATCATGAATTATCCAGACTCAGAAAAGGAAACCATGGAAATAAAGATAATATAGTACAGCATGACAGATGTCTTAAATCATATGAGACAAATATGACAATTGCGGAGTGTTTGTAGAATTATATAAAAGGTGCTTCCTACTTTAAGTGAAATTATATAAATAAGGTAGGTTTGATGGAAATATTTCTAGAAAAGAAGAGAAGCAGCATAAACAGGAAGAAAAAAAAAGTGGAAAATTACTCCATAAAGAAGGAAATTACTTGAAGGAGTAACTTCCAAAATGTGCAAGTTTGGCACTGTGATAGGTATGGTTGGTGTCGTAGTAGTTTATTGGTAACACCTTTCTCAGCAGCATAGATAAGATTTTCTGAAGTGGAGAGGGATTCTGGTTCAAGGGGAAGGGAAGAAAAGACGGTCACAGGAGGGAGAAAGGACGGTGAAGAGAATGATGAAGGAATGTATGGACACAAGGAAGTGTACATGGTTTCTGACATGATGCCTGGTCCATATGTTTTAAGACTGGTGCTCTGTCTCAGGGTTCAGAGAGGTGGGTGAATGCCCAGTTTCAGGCATTACTTCAAGTGAAGACACTTATTCCCCAGAACTGCTTCATCTTCTCTTATTTCTCATCTCCCTGGCTTACTTGCTTTGTCTTGTGGTTGTAAAAACTGATTTGCTATTGACTAAAAGTGAGTGAAATGGTCAGCGAGTGACCAATGGAATGATCAGCAGATTCTTCAGAATAAATTAAATACAGAGAACAAAAGAAAGATGTTTACAGAAGAAGATGCAATGTTTACAACATTAAATTTCCTTCTGAATCATGGGACCAGCCACCACAGACCACATCTGACCATCATTTAAATCCATAATCAGCCCCAAGTAGAATCTAAGTGTCATAACAAATCCCAAGGATCTGAGATTCCTTTTAGCTCAAGCTATTGCCAACACATAAAGTCTTTACTCTTCTAATTAAAAACAACAATAATTAACTAAATAAAAAAAGGCAATAGACTCAACCGTTGTAATTCAATTTCCAGATGGAGATCAGTGACAAGTGTGGTCTGAGTTGGGACCAGTACTGTTTAATATCTTCATCAATGACATAAAGAGTGGGATCAAGTGCACCCTCATCAAGTTTGCAGATGATATCAAGCTGAGTGGTGTAGTTGACACACCTGAGGGATGGGATGCCATCCAGAGGGACCTGGGACAAGTTTGAGAAGTGGGCCCATGTGAACCTCATGACGTTTAATAAGGCCAAGTACAGGATCCTACACACAGGTCGGTGCAAACCCAGTATCAATACAGGCTGGAGGATGAAAGGATTAAGAGCAGTCCTGCAAAGAAGGACCTGGGGGTACTTGTAGGTGAAAAGCTGCACATGAGCTGACAATGTGCACTCACAGTCCAAAAAGCCAACGCAGTCCTGGGCTGCATCAGAAGAAGTGTGGCCAGCAGGTCAAGGGAGGTGATTCTGTCCCTCTTCTCCCCTCTTGTGAGACCCCACCTGGGGTACTGTGTCCAGCCCTGGAGCCCCCACCATAAGAAGGACATGGACCTGATGGAGCGAGTCCAGAGGAGGGCCATGCAGATGATCAGAGGGCTGGAACACCTCTCCTATGAAGACAGGCTGAGAGAGTTGGGGTTGTTCAGCCTGGAGAGGAGAAGGCTCCAGGGAGACCTTATTTTGGCCTTTCAGTACTTAAACGGGGCCTATAGNTTGCTGCTAACCTAGACGGAAGGAATTTCTGTCTAATTATTGATTTGTTAATTAGGAAAGTAGTTAGGCATACTTCTGGATGACTAGTTAGGACAATGGTGGCTGATACTATCATAAATGCTACTAAAATGTTTCAGAAGCATGTAGGGGAACCACAATACAAACATAGCCATGGGTAATTTCATAATGCTTATGCTAACCTTTTATAAGAGGTTGATAGACATATAGATCATGAATTATCCAGACTCAGAAAAGGAAACCATGGAAATAAAGATAATATAGTACAGCATGACAGATGTCTTAAATCATATGAGACAAATATGACAATTGCGGAGTGTTTGTAGAATTATATAAAAGGTGCTTCCTACTTTAAGTGAAATTATATAAATAAGGTAGGTTTGATGGAAATATTTCTAGAAAAGAAGAGAAGCAGCATAAACAGGAAGAAAAAAAAAGTGGAAAATTACTCCATAAAGAAGGAAATTACTTGAAGGAGTAACTTCCAAAATGTGCAAGTTTGGCACTGTGATAGGTATGGTTGGTGTCGTAGTAGTTTATTGGTAACACCTTTCTCAGCAGCATAGATAAGATTTTCTGAAGTGGAGAGGGATTCTGGTTCAAGGGGAAGGGAAGAAAAGACGGTCACAGGAGGGAGAAAGGACGGTGAAGAGAATGATGAAGGAATGTATGGACACAAGGAAGTGTACATGGTTTCTGACATGATGCCTGGTCCATATGTTTTAAGACTGGTGCTCTGTCTCAGGGTTCAGAGAGGTGGGTGAATGCCCAGTTTCAGGCATTACTTCAAGTGAAGACACTTATTCCCCAGAACTGCTTCATCTTCTCTTATTTCTCATCTCCCTGGCTTACTTGCTTTGTCTTGTGGTTGTAAAAACTGATTTGCTATTGACTAAAAGTGAGTGAAATGGTCAGCGAGTGACCAATGGAATGATCAGCAGATTCTTCAGAATAAATTAAATACAGAGAACAAAAGAAAGATGTTTACAGAAGAAGATGCAATGTTTACAACATTAAATTTCCTTCTGAATCATGGGACCAGCCACCACAGACCACATCTGACCATCATTTAAATCCATAATCAGCCCCAAGTAGAATCTAAGTGTCATAACAAATCCCAAGGATCTGAGATTCCTTTTAGCTCAAGCTATTGCCAACACATAAAGTCTTTACTCTTCTAATTAAAAACAACAATAATTAACTAAATAAAAAAAGGCAATAGACTCAACCGTTGTAATTCAATTTCCAGATGGAGATCAGTGACAAGTGTGGTCTGAGTTGGGACCAGTACTGTTTAATATCTTCATCAATGACATAAAGAGTGGGATCAAGTGCACCCTCATCAAGTTTGCAGATGATATCAAGCTGAGTGGTGTAGTTGACACACCTGAGGGATGGGATGCCATCCAGAGGGACCTGGGACAAGTTTGAGAAGTGGGCCCATGTGAACCTCATGACGTTTAATAAGGCCAAGTACAGGATCCTACACACAGGTCGGTGCAAACCCAGTATCAATACAGGCTGGAGGATGAAAGGATTAAGAGCAGTCCTGCAAAGAAGGACCTGGGGGTACTTGTAGGTGAAAAGCTGCACATGAGCTGACAATGTGCACTCACAGTCCAAAAAGCCAACGCAGTCCTGGGCTGCATCAGAAGAAGTGTGGCCAGCAGGTCAAGGGAGGTGATTCTGTCCCTCTTCTCCACTCTTGTGAGACCCCACCTGGGGTACTGTGTCCAGCCCTGGAGCCCCCACCATAAGAAGGACATGGACCTGATGGAGCGAGTCCAGAGGAGGGCCATGCAGATGATCAGAGGGCTGGAACACCTCTCCTATGAAGACAGGCTGAGAGAGTTGGGGTTGTTCAGCCTGGAGAGGAGAAGGCTCCAGGGAGACCTTATTTTGGCCTTTCAGTACTTAAACGGGGCCTATAGGAAAGATGAGGAGGGACTTTTTAGCAGGGCCTGTAGCCACAAGACAAGGGGTAATGGTTTTAGACTAAAAGAGCGTAGATTTGAACTAGATAATAATGAAGATTTTTTTTACAATGAGGGTGGTGAGACACTGGAACAGGTTTCCCAGAGAGGTGGTAGATGCCCCATCCCTAGAAACATTCAAGGACAGGGCTCTGAGCAACCTGATCTAGTTGAAGATATCCCTACCTATTGCAGGGGAGGTGGGATTAGATGACCTTTGAAGGTCCCTTCCAACCCAAACTATTCTATGATTCTGTGGTTCTATGAACATAGTTTAATTATCTCTGAAAACAGATACTGTCTCAAGCTTTTCAAAGCTAAAAAAAAGAAGACTGAAATGCCTGCTATGCTCTTTAATCTGAAGGTATGAGCTAAAGTAAATGAACAGATATATAAGAATTTGAATTAAATTTAAAAAATAATTTTTCCTAATACTAACAAAATTGAACCTCTTTTCTTCCCTCCCCAGATAGAGGAATGTGGACTATAATCTTCCTCTTTAAACTATTCAGTGTATTTTGTCTTTGAATAAACAATTTCTCAGTTCTGTGTTTTAAGAGCATATATCTTAATCATAGAATCATAGAATCTTCATGGTTGGAAAGGACCTTTGAGATCATCAAGTCCAACCATACACACACAAAAAAAATCCCTATAGTCTCTGCCACTAGAGCACGCCCTGAAGTGCCAAATCTATACGTTTCCTAAATACCTCTAGGGATGGTGACTCAACCACCTCCCTGGGCAGGCTGTTCCAGTGCCTGACCACTCTTTCAGTAAAGTAATTTTCCTAATATCTAATCTAAACCTCCTCTGCCGCAACTTCAGACCATTTCCTCTGGTCCTGTCATTATTCACTTGGGAGAAGAGGCCAACATCCGCCTCTCTGCAACCTCCTTTCAGGTAGTTGTAGGGGGCGATGAGGTCTCCCCTCAGCCTCTTCTCCAAACTAAACATGCCCAGTTCCCTCAGCCTCTCCTCATATGACTTATTTTTCTTTTCCCTCAAACTGATCTCCACTTTTATAACTTCAGTTATAATGTGTGTTTTTATATTTGAGTTTATCAGTATGTTTTATCACATAACTTTTGGAAAACAAGAGGTTTGTGAAAGTGGAAGATGCAGATGTAGTTACTTCCACATGCAAAATTATGTCACTAGAAACTGAAGCCATCTTTAAAAATCTGGTCAGTAGCAAACTAAGACTTTTAAAGAGGAACTTAGAGTAGCATACGAAAGAAGAGACATGTAATATCATCTTTGAACCTGAAATATTCTATGACAATTTTAAACAGGCACAATACCGCATGAGGCAGCCATATGAAGTGAAACTCCAATATGAATTCCAATATAAAAAGTGCCTTTAAATAAATGACGGCACTAAATATTAAGGAGAGTCTGAGAGATAATACACCAAAACAAACATGGTGCACTCTCTGTGAGGAAAAGTGCTGAACAGCCTCGGGAATGGGCCATCTAAAAGGTTCAAACTTCTCTATCTTGTTTTCTATCTCTTTTATCACTGTCTTTCTGACATACTATAGCATAATTAATGAATTGATTCTAGAAAATAAAACATTTATAAATATAAGGTTTGTGTCTAATTAATGTATTTGTCATTGAAACATATTTTCTATGTAAGAGAGAACATAAATTTCTGCTGGCTGATTTTTTTAGAGACTTCCAGCAGATGATAGGAAAAATAGTAAAATACAGACAGGGTGTCATTATGTATTTGCAAGACAGAAATGAAAAATAATAGTTAAAGCAAATATGGGTAGTAGGCTCGTCAACTACATTGATAGCTTAAACATCTATATCTCAAACAAAACCTCACTCTATTCTGGAGACTAAGAGCTGACCACTAACTTTTTGTAAGAGTTCTCGCATAGAACCAAAATTCTCATTTTCAGGTATGACATGGAAATCACTCAGGTCAGTCCCTATTAACTTGGTCATTCCACTTTCCTGAATGTCCAGGCTGTGTATTTGAAAGAGAGTAGTCAATAAGAGCTGCTGCAAACTTTCTAGCTGTCTTATAAGAGGCGGCTGAGGGAAGTGGAATTGTTTAGTCTGGAGAAAAGGAGGCTGAGGGGAGACCGTATTGCTTTCTACAACTACCTTAATGGAGGTTGTAGTGAGGTGGGGATTGGTCCCCTCTCCCAAGTAACAAATGATAGGACAAGATGAAATGGCCTCAAGTTGTGCAAGGAGAAGTTATGGAGGGGAGGTTATCCTAATGGATATTAGGAAAAGTTTCTTCACAGAAAGGGTTATCAAATATTGGAACAGGCTGCCCAACGAAATGGTGGAATCACCGTCCCTGGAGGTATTTAAAGACAGGTAGATGTGGTGCCTAGGGGCATTGTTCAGTGGTGATTTTGGCAGTTTTAGGTTGATGGTTGGACTCAATAATCTTAAAGGTCCCTTCCAACCAAGATGATTCTATGATTCTATATCATCTCTTGATTGGGGGACTGCTGAAGTTAGGCACTATGGAAAGTCTGTCCATTTATCATTTCAGGTGCTAATTTTTAATCATCTGATAGCAAACAAAGAATAGAGTTTTAAAATCTGATCCAGTTTCTTATGATTTTTCTTGTGCTTTTGCACTTTTTACCTCATGTAATATCTCCATCTAGACTACAGTATCACAAATGGCCGTACATGTTTACAGACAAATCCGGCACAACTTAACAACAATGTAGTACACTTTTATAGGAAATCTATTTAGAAGTTACAGAAATTAATAAAGAGTTATAGTCTTTCTATAGACCTATTTAATCTTTGTAAGCAGTTCATGACAAATTCTACAGGATGGCTTACTGAAAACTATATGAAAGCTATTGCTTTCTATTCAGTTAGGTCTATTCACTGGAAAAAGCTAGACTGTATATACCCACCATGATTTTTTCAAATGCATCTATTATTATCTGTGCTATACTTGTTCCATAAGAAAGTCATAATCATTGGGGTTCTGACTTTTCTTCTTTATGCTTAGGGTATGCATTCTTAGGTGAGTGATGTATCTGGTATTTGAATTTTTATTTCTCTAACTTCAACAGTGTACTTTACAGGGCTGTCAGAAGGGCAAACTGTGAAGAAACATTGCAATGACCATTTACCAATGGCTACAAGGTATTGTACATGAGACTGAATTTGGTTTTAGTCTGACGGAAGCATTACATGACAACATAATGCAATTTCTTTTTTTTTTTTTCTTGTTTACTCTCCTCTTTTTAAACATACCAAGGATATCCTTCATCTTCTGGACTCTCTTATCTTTTATGTTTCCTTCTATGAAGTTCACATCACAGCAAAGCTTCTTGCTATCTGTAACAATGTCCCACTTATCAGTGAGATCCTGCTTATGAACACAGAAATACACATACATATATATATATATATTCTTTTTATGTATGTATATATTTATTTGTGAAGCAGAGATACCATATAACTTCAGCCTTTAGTGCTGGGCCTTTTGTCTGTCAGTTCCCTCATGATGACACAAAGGAGGAGTACGCACAAGTACCTCTCCTCCTTCTACAAGAAAATAAAACCACAGAAATTGTATTTGAAGATCAAAATTGTGAAAGAAAGAAATTATTTAAACTGTTTAGAAAAAAAAAATATTTTCTTCCTTCTTCCTCTGTTGGAACAACAACATGCATATATTTGTACTTTGTCTGAGATAACGTTTTTGCATAATCTTATACAAATGAATTTTTAAATTTTGTTTTCATCAGGGCAGTCAGTACAGATAGAGTATAATACTCTCCAGACCACGTTAAGAGATCTAACTTCCTCTTTGTTTAGTCTCTTCTATAAGCGAAGATTAAATCCACACCATGGATTCGGTCTTCCAGGCTACAAGTTTAATTTCCACAACTCAACTAGCATGTTATCAACTGTTAAATCTGCAAATATGAATCCTGAGCTACATAGTTCTTTTTAACTACAGGCATGGGGGGGTGATTTATACTACAAAAATTGCTTTTAAAATTTCTTGAAAAATTTCAAAGGGTGGCAAGACAGTGAGCAAGTATGTGAAGAAAATCCCGTATTTTCATTTTCATATAAACATCGGCTTTCTTATAAACATTGGCTTCATCCAGTAGTAGGGTTGTTTTTAGAAAGCTCTTTCTTTTGTCTGGATTCAGTTAAGACAAAGGTATTGTTAAGATGAGATCACTATAAACCTTGTCATGGGTCAGAAAGATGCATGTGTTTTTAAGACTGAGAAATGAGAAAATGTTAAGCTCCTAAATACCTTCTAACAAATCTTACTTAAAGGCAGGTATTACTCTTAACTCATGGAACTTGTTTCTTGAGGACTGATATTAAAGTCCGAGAGCAAAGGTACAGGAATATGAAAATTATTTTAATATATAGCACTGGATCTAGAAAGAGAAAATCACTGACATTCAATGCCTTCATATATAAATATTTGGTTAACCCCATTTTAATGATTTCTTAATGATCCTGTGATGTTACAGGTCTGCTTACAGTTGTCAAGACTACAGAAGAGATGTGTATGTTCTTGAACATGTCATTATTTTTTTTTTTCTCATTTCATCAGTGCAATATGCCAGGTTAATATACTTTCCACTCAGGTTTATATACATTGCCCCAAAGAACTCATACACAGGTATAAAACTGTACTACCTGGCTTTACTGCAACTTCTTTCCTTTCCTGGAAACCCAGTGAAGTCAATATATATTCATGATCTAATCCAACAGAGCATGTGATTAACTTCATGCACTCACACCAATGGCAGCATTCACATGCTTCAAGTTAAATAGTGTTTGTCTTGACTTTTGAATAAATAAGAATAAAATTTGAAGTATTCATTAAAAAAAAAAGGATAAATATCTTCAGATATTTTTGTTATTTATCCCATCAAGCTTACCTGTGAAAAAAAGAACTTTTATAATCCTTTGTGTCTTACAAATATTGTCATCCTGAGGAAAAAACCTCTCATCAGTAAATAATGTGTGAAGAAATTGTTAGTTGATTATGAGACAATTTTAACATATTGAAATATCTTAAATTGCTCTTTCCTTGTCAATGCAATCAGTCTTCCTTTGTGTACTTTGTCAATAGTTTTTCTTTATGCCTACATACAGGGCAGGAAGGAGTAAACTTATGGATAGCATTCCTTTATGGGCATTCCTCATGCATAGCATTAGAAAATAACAGTAGGTAGCCACATGTAATCACAACTCTTCACGAAAAGTAATCAAACTTGGAGCCATTACTGGTGAGATATGCACCTGATCACAAGCAAATGCTAATTTCATTTCAGATTAGCTAATATCAGATCATCTGATGTTCAAACTACATTCTTCCAATGAAGAAGTCTCACCGAAATCCCCATCTGTAATTCCAGGAACAGTATGTACTTTGATTGATCTGGATTATTGGGAATGGGATCATCTTAAATTCAGAAGAACAGAACATCTTGATAAGTGTTTTTTCATCTATGAGATTCAGCTTTACATTAAACCTCAAGAAAATGCCAGTTCTGAAAACTCTCACTTCAATTTTACTCGCAGTGTACATCAACAGGCGGGAATGCCATGACCTTTTGTACCACGTAATCCATAATCTCTTGCACTCCTGTCACTGATTTTGTCACAGTTAAATTTGTTTATATTTTCTAGGTACTGACATACAGTAACAGTTCTGTAAAACATTGATACTTTTGGCTGGATTCTCATTAAACAGTTTTTGTTCTCCTTTCATCAGTGTTTAAATTCATCAGCTTTAACAGAGTTGCTTTTGATTTACACCAGTTTGTGAAAAGAACCAGAAGCACCCTTCATACCATACATAGAATAATGTTCAAAGCAATTTTCTCTTCCGTTTTGATGGAACACTGAACACCAGAGGATCTGTGACCCAACTATTTCAGAAATTCTCCAACTAACACTAATTTTGTGCACATGTGGTTTTAATGTTCTTTATCTTGAAACCTTTATTTGGTGACCTTAGTGCCACGAAGACTACCTGCGTCTACTGTTCTCAGAATGTAATGTTCTGTTAAATCTCACTTTCACGGACTCATTCTGTTCATACCGCCACTGCCTTGCAACAAACCTTTCTTCGGGAATTGTTGGTTTATATGCTTACAGAAACATTTTTGAGATTTATTGCAGCATCCAGCAGTTTAGGTAGAGTTAGGCTTCATTGTTGTATCTTTGCCATGTTTATATAGCAGTACCTTTCATGCTAACTGCTTGCAGAGGATTGCTGTATATCATATTGACCTGTAGGGCTCTCCCTCACATTTGATATTTACCCATTTACCAGCTGGTGCTGTGACACTTTCCCAAACTGTTACAATAAAAGTACTAGAACTGTTCCCTAGAGGAGGAAGCTGATCAGCTAAATCTCTTGCTTAAATCTTAGAAATACAAAGGCAGTAACAACAGTACTCATAAATGTCCTTTCCAATTAATGTTCTACCAACCTTTTGGGTACCTCGTGAATTTTTCATAAAAGGTTTTTGGAAGGCCTGTTAGCCAGAAAGTATACACAGCGCACAGGTGAGTCATGAGAATATGATTTTCTTGAAAAAACAGAAAAAGTCTTAAATGCTTTTAAAGGGCTTGCCAGAGGATGAATGGGAGACTCATTGTGTTGCCAAGCCCTCCTAGAAGCTGTCTGCAGCTTGCCTGTAGAGCAGATGCATAGAAAAATTAAATCATGCCAGGCTCATGGCTGTTCTTACAGCCTTCAAGGACTTCCAAAGTCACTGAAATGCTCTTTGAGTCAAAGAGATTTCACATCTGTCACATCCTAAACATATTAATATGAAAGGTGTTAAAAATGAGTTTGTAAAATACTTTTGTAGATATTTCCTGAGTGCTCTGTTTCACAATAGTACTGCAGCTCTAAAACTATCTTCTGTGACTTTCTCATTTCTACTCTGTTCTTCTGCTCATATTTGATTTGATACAAATCAGAAGGCAATCCAGACATATCAAAGCATAATTTCAGAGGACTTTTCTTATAAAAAGGTTTCACCTAGGTACCTAATTTACAAGTAATTAGGCAAGGGTAACTCAGCGTTAAGTGTTTAGTGGTCTCAAAAGTATCTACAATTGATTCATCTTGTAATTGATTGTGGATGCCAAATCAAAGTCTATTATGAAAACTTTGGCCCTATGGGTATATTTGTAATATAAAGTGTTTGCAGTAATAATAATACAACAACAACAACAACAACAACAACAACAACAACAATAATAAAAGCTATTTGAAAGCTATTTAAACTTTTTGTATTCAATATTGGGTACCACATTACCAAAAAGATATTGACAAATTTGAAGGAGGTTACGTATGAGTAGCAAAAAATAACCAGACTGCTTTATGAGTGAAGACTAAAAGAGGTAACTGTGTATAGCTTGACTAAATGTTGACTAAGGTGAACAGTCTAGGTTATATTATCTAGCTCTTTTGGCATAGACATGCTCCTGAGAGTACAGCAGACATAGGCTACACCAGACAGAATTTCAGAAGGGCTTTTAACTTTAAGGACATTCAGTTCTTTCTGACTGTACAGGAGAACAGTGCAAACAGTCTCATGTTGAAGGATATTGACCTGCACAGTTTCATGCCTTCCCTTCTCTCATCGCTTCCTTAAGATTATGTCCCCAAATGTCTCTGCCACATACATCCAGGAACAAACTGGTCTTCATGCATTTTCCATGTTTTTTGTGAAATATATTTGAATGGGATATTTAGTCTGGAAGGTAGAAGAAAATATGGGCAGTTTTAAGCTGATCTGGACTTTACTAACAGTGGAATTCACATTTATCCCAATTGTTCTTTTCCTATTTTAATTCCTATGATTCTAAGAAGATCAGAGTACACTGATTTTAGCATGAAATTTCTATATTTCTATGAAGAGGGTATTCAAGCATTCAGAGATCCAGGGGAAAAAAAAAAAAAACAACAACAAAACAAAACTAAACCAAACCAAAACATTAAAACATATACTAATATGAATTTAACATAAATATTTAAATTTAAAGTAAGAATGGACTAAAGCAGAGTGAAATGAGGATGCTGAAACAAAATAATCCAGTTTTCAGTCAGTTTGAAGCTTAACTATGTTCCCAGCAATGTTGGTTAAAATTCTCATTTTATAGAAATTCCTGCAATACAAATACAGTTATAAGATGCGGAAACTTGCATTTTAATCCCTTTCTATTTAATTAATAACTCGGTCCTTTTATGTGTTTCTTAAATGTTGATGGGAAGATGAGGAGAAGAAGGGAGCAAGGAAGAGAGTCAGAGAACGTCAAGGAATTATGTATCGCTCCTGATTTTCAGCTTCTATTAGAACTTAATAAGGGTTTTGAATGTAGGTCTTGTAATAGACTGGGAAAAATGGCATAGAAGCCGTGGACTTTTTTGAATAAATCGTAGAAAATAATTCTTAGAAACTTTCTTTGCATAATATGTAATATTTGCAATGACAGTTTCCTATAGCAAAAAACACCCTAAAACACAATAGCAGACTCTGCACTAGTTGCAATTAAAACTGAAAGTGGAAGTTAGCTTGTTTAAATATATTTGCAAAACATAAGAAAACAAGAGGTAGAAAGCCAAGAGAGTTAAAAAAACCAAAGGACTAATCAAAGTTATTCCTGAACAACCTCAGCAGGTGCATGCATAGAGTATAGATTTGCTACAACAACATAAGATTTTAAAGAATATTTTAAAGAATCAGAATTTAAAGCTTGCCTGGCATTTCTTAATAATTATATTTTCTATTATGAGAGAAATGGAGGAGAAGATACTTTCAGGGCAGAAGACACAGTGAACATTTTGATAAAGAATTCAATGGGAGAAATAGAAAAGGTAATAGATGCCTATAGCATACTTCTTTTTGTAGCTTGCTGTTTCAGCTTAAGAGAAGTCACATTCTGCATGTTTTCTCTGTCTAACATCATCTTTGTTCTTTACTGTCAATAGGCAGGATTCTTCCATCTTTTTGAATTAAATTTCTGCAAATGAAGTTGGAAAATGATTGTGTTGATAATAGTTATTACCTTTCAGGCTAGTCAAAATTCCCATAAAATTCCTATTTTATTTATAATTAACTTTATGAAGCTTATGAAAAAAATGCCAAATCTTGTATTAGGGTTGCTGTTATTAGCTATGTTGTGTCTTCTGCACCACTGACAAACTGGAACCCGTAGGTCTCTTTATAACAAACTTTACATGCCTGATTGAGTCTTGCGGACTCTAGGAATATTTTTTATCTTCAGATTTATGAAATAAATGTATTTTTTCCCTTACATAGGAATTATTTTTTAATTACCTATGGACTATCATGACGGGGATAAATTCTATGTGCTGTGATACATACTGTCATGGGTAAAACACCTTTGCTTCAGGAAATTTTGCTGGTTGTAACTGTCCTTCATTTCCTCTTCCTCCTGCAGATTCCTGGCAGAGTCCCTCTCTATGGTTCAGATTATGTTATCTAGCATTTTAGCCATTTCTTTATGACATACTGCACAATGCCCATTTCTTCTATGTTCATTCCTTCCAAAACAGTTTCAGAAGGTCCTTTCAAAACTTGTACTTCTCCATCCAGGAGCCTGGTGACCTTCACACTAAGATTTTGTACCAACAGAAACTCATGGAGAGACCACCTTGCCCCACAAGTTCTTGCTATCTGTAAGATTATACCTTTTATTGTCATCATAACCTTTGAACTGATTAGGAGAGCTTTGCACTACAAGCATTACAGACCTCTCACTTTTTAATGACGTTAATAAATTTAAGGTAGTCTTGAGACTTAAGTGGAAACATACAATATATTATTAAAAAAAATCAACTTCTTTCACTGTCTTTACTGTAAGTGTCAAAACTATCTTAAGTAGTTGAGCCTAAGTATGTCTGGCAGCTAAAACAGCAAATAACTATCATTCATATAATTCTGTTATGTCAAACAGAATGTTTGGTTTCATAAATAATACCTTGAGATAGTTTGATTCGACACAGGTAAAATCTACACTGTTGGTTGATGCTGAATTTCTCACATTTTTCAAATCTCTAACCTCCATGGCATTCCCTGCAATCTTTTGGATTTCTGCATGAAATAGCCGCATGCCTCATGTATTCCTCCTCCTCTGTATTTTCAGTACCAATGGGAAATACTGGGAAAGCAAGTGCTTCAGTCTATGTTCAACTAAATATATACTTCATTCAACCTGTCTCCTCAGGGGATTTTCAACCTGGTTGTAAAAAGTGAAGCTCTTTGGAAGAAATGTTGTTAAGTATAAAAATGAGTTACTTAAAACATTTTTATTTTTGTCCTCTGACTATATTAAAAAAATAACTGTTGCTGAAGATGTGTTGACTCTGCCTCCTGCACCTACTATTTGGCATCATTACTTTAAGTACAGTTTCCATGGACTATGTAAAATTAACAGAGAATGGGTGGGTGTGGTTGGGAGCTAGACTCAACAATTGCTTTTTTTCCCCCTTGTAAAGAACTGTGGCTGAAAAATTGCAGGACCATTTTAGTATGCCACAAATAAGAAAAAGTCACCTCCAGAGAACCACATTGTATATGGAATCATAGAATCCTAGAATCATTCAGGTTGGAATGATTCTAATACCTAACGATATTAGGTAGTGTGCTCAGAGAACATAACATAACAGTAAGTAATTCTTTTTCCTNNCCTCAAATTTCTGTAAAGTGAAATCACCATAGTGTTTCAGCATTATTCAACCAGCTTGCAATATTCTTTCAGGAATGTTTCTCAAGAGCTCAAACTATATTTATTTACTCTCCACTATTATGGCTGGATTTTGAACTTACCTAAATCGGAACTTTTGCAGTGAGATTGGCTGAGCAATTTGATCATTGTAATTAATTTTAGGATATGTGTCACTATATGTATTCAGAAATTTATAAAAGTGAGTCTTAAATTCATTAACTAGTTTTCTTAGTATGCTATGCTGCAAAAATTAAGCTCAAATGTTTCACATAATGTGCAGTAATTCACTATTAACTTTGAAATCAATAACTATAATTTATACTTATACATTTTTTCTTCTCAAGTTACTTAAATGAAATGTGTCTTAATTGCATTCTCTCTTTTTGCTAATAATGGACCAAGTTTTCTCATCAAACAAGAGTCTACATAATTGTCATCAATTTCTTTCTTCATTATTCTTATTCCTGTACTGGACATCAAAACAAGGCTATATAGCATGTTTCCTAGTTTAGCCAATGACACATGCAAATGCTTTATCAAAATACACAATGTTGTTGTAATGGTAGGGTAGAAAGGCGTTGCCGAGGGATCTGGACAGACTGGATCAATGGGCCAAGGTCAATGGTGTAAGGTTCAACAAGGCCAACTGCCAGGTCCTGCACTCCGGTCACAACAAACCCATGCAGCATTACAAGCCCGGGGAAGAGTGGCTGGAGAGCTGCCCAGCAGAAAAGGACCTGGGGGTGTTAGTTGACTGCTGGCTCAATATGAGCCAGCAGTGTGCCCAGGTGGCCAAGAAGGCCAACAGCATCCTGGCCTGTATCAGGAACAGCGTGGTGAGCAGGACTAGGGAAGTGATCATCCCCCTGTACTCGTCACTGGTGAGGCCCCACCTTGAGTACTGTGTCCAGTTTTGGGCCCCTCACTACAAAAAAGACATTGAGGTTCTGGAGCATGTCCAGAGAAGGGCAATGAAGCTGGTGACGGGTCTGGAGAATAAGTCTTATGAGGAGCGACTGATGGAGCTGGGATTGTTTAGCCTAGAGAAAAGGAGGCTGAGGGGAGATCTTATTGTTCTCTACAACTACCTGAAAGGAGATTGTAGTTAGGTGGGGGTTGGTGTCTTTTCTGAAGTAACAAGTGACAGGATGAGAGGAAATGGCCTCAAGTTGTGCCAGGGGAGGTTTAGACTGGATATTAGGAAAAATGTTTTCACTAAAAGGGTTGTGAGGCATTGGAAGAGGCTGCCCAGGGAAGTGGTTGAGTCACCATCCCTGAAGGTATTTAAAAGATGGGTAGACACAGAGCTCAGAGATATGGTTTAGTGATGTTTTTTGTCAGAGTTAGGTTGATGGTTGGACTACATGATCCAAAAGGTCCTTTCCAACCTAGGCAATTCTATGATTCTGCTGCATGATTCTGTAATAACATCTTATTATCATATAAAAAAATGGTCTAAAAGAAGCATCTAAGCCAGTGCTTACTAAGACATAGATTTTATGTTGGTGAAGGGTTGCATAAAAGTAGAGGACTGTAAATATGCTGTTTTACTCCTCACATGTATATGACAGAAATTATTTCTTACGTTCAAACATACTGCAAAGATTCAGGCATCTTTCTTGTTTTATCTAGCCACTCCTCCAAGGGATCTATAGAGAAAGAGAGAGAGAGTGAGAGACAAATGGGGGTGGGGGGGGCTGGAGAGAGAGAGAGAGAGAGAAAGAAAGAAAGAAAGAGAGAGAGAAAGAAAGAAAGAAAGAAAGAAAGAGAGAGAGAGAGAGAGATAGTCTAAAAAAAAGCCTCCGTGGAAATGGGATGAACTCAAGAACATGTAGATCACCTCAGGAGGTATCTGCAGGTATTCACAGAAAGACAATAAAGTCATGTTTCCCTGGCTGAGGAATGAGGGATGTCACCTCTCCCTCTAAATTTAAAGGAAGGCCTAGGATGGAAATAGCCATTTGTCATTGTTTAACCCACAGCTAGCAACTAAGCACCGCACAGCTGCTCGCTCACTCCCCCCGGGGTGGGGTGGGGGAGAGAATCAGAAGGGTAAAAGTGAGAAAACTCATGGTTGAGATAAAGACAGTTTAGTAAGTAAAGTGAAAGCCATGCATGCACAAGCAAAGCAAATCAAGGAATTAATTCACCACTTCCCATCGTGAGGCAGGTGTTCAGTCATCTCCAGGAAAGCAGTTCTCCATCACACATAATGGTTACCTGGGAAGAAAAAACACCCTAAGTCTGATTGTCCCCCCCTTTCCTTCTTCTTTCCCCACCTTTATATGCTGAGTATGATGTCATATGGTATGGAATATTTCTTTGGTCAGTAGGGGTCAACTGTCCTGGTTGTGTCTCCTCCCACCTTCTTGTGCAACCCCAGCCTACTCACTGGCAGGGCGGTATGAGGAGCAGAAAAGTCCTTGACTCTGTGTAAGCACTGCTCAGAAATAACTAAAACATTCCTGTATTATCAGCACTCTTTCAAGCACAAATTCCAAAGATAGCCCCATACTAGCTTCTATGAAGAAAATCAACTCTACCTCAGCCAAAACCAGAACACTATTGACTGAAATTAAGTTGTTGTTAAATAAAAAATCTGTAATAGCTGAGTGGGACATATAAACGGAAGTTTAGTTCATTTGTGTAGAAGGACAGACACCAGTTATGGATTACTATAGAGTCTCCAGCGAAAAGATTTTGAACTTAAGATATAGTTTCAGAGGTTTATGTTTCCAACTCAATACATTTGTATGCATTAACTTTGACCATACTGTTAAAACCTAAATTAATGGCAAACATGCAGAGGAATCACTGTTTCACACTGTGAAAAAAAAAAAAAAAAATTCCTCCAATGAGCTATGGAGAAATACCTGTAATTTAGCTCTTTAGAAGTGGATACCCACATGAAGAAATTCCTTTTGTTGACTTTAAAGATTAACTATTTCTTGATATGTTTAAATATAGCTTAAAATTTTAAATGTGAACTCTGAACATGTTTATAGCCATCTATATAGTATTTTCATTAAAAAATTGATTCTTGCAATCATATTTGACAATTAAAATGCACAAGTCCAGAAAACCTGCAAGTCTACAAGCAAACGTGAATGGAGGATGGACTCCATTTATAATGGACTGATTGGCAAGACTTTCAAACGTGTCTCTGAAAGCTAGATACATAATATCTATGCATGGGCATGGCAGTCTAAATATTCTCTATATAGAAAAGATTATGGTAAAAAAAACAAAGCAACCAAACAAAAAAAAAACAAAACCAAAAAACACCAAAAAACCCAAACCAAAACAAAAAACTCCAAAGCCAAAGGGAATTGCAGTAATTAATTTCCTTTCTATATACATACTTAAAAGCCTATCTTTAGCAACTCAGGTTGACACATTTGATAATAAAATTGATGAATGTGTTTATTTTTCTATCGGTCTAAGCTAATAGTATTGCATGAGACGTTCCCAAACACTGAAAAAAGTACTCTCCCGTTCCAATGTCTGTAGTAAATAGTCCCTTCTAAAAGGGATCATAACTTTGGCTTATGTCTCCTTAAGGAGCTGTTATTTAAACAGGAGTCTATAGGGTTCATAAAGGTTAGCATCAATGACTAAGCCTGTCAGTTTAGGATCTTCAGTTGACTTAAACATTCACTTCTGTTGTTCTCTGAATGAAAGAGAACTGGGAGGAATATTCAGGAATAAAGCACTCATTTGGGAAGCAGACGATAAATTTATTGCAATAATAAGACTTAAAGTAACTTACATTACAGTAGTGTTTCCTGATGTACCTTCTGGCAAAGTGTCTACTTTCTATGGAAAGTCTTTTCCAACCTGAAACCTCTTTCTAGGTTAGGCAATAAAGGGGAAAAGCCACTTACTCTATAACAGTGACTCTGATGACAGCAGTCAGTAAGCAGGCAAAAGTACAGATCTAGGAAAAAGGTGCTACATGAATGGAAAGCAATTTCTCACTATAAAAGGATTTGCAAAAGCAAAAATAGAAAATTAAGTCCTTCATAAATTTATTACAAGATCTTTTAAACAAAAAATTTATCTCTTGCTACATTCCATTATAGCAGAGGGGTAGCCAGGATGATTTCAAGCACTTACTACCATGTACCAATTCATACCTTTTACTGCCTTTTAATTAAAAGATGACAGTACAGACTCCTTATGTAGACTCATTGACTTATAGAGGGTTACTTACCATTTACTCCAAAGTAACAGATAAGAAAACAAAAGAGTTTAAGGATAGGTGTTAGTACCTAAGGAGTCCATGTGATCATTCTAATTAGGACTTAGAGAATTCACCTACCTTTTAGAAACTTATAACTGAGTGGTGGCTGACAGTTGAAAGCAATGATCTTTCTGCCTCTGAAAATTGTTCACAGGTCTCATGTCTTACAATTTCTTGTTTCCCAGATATATCCAGACAAACAACTAAATAATGTGAAAACTCCCATTTGACAAGAAGAAGAAAAAAATTATACCCTAATGTCTATTTTGCTTTAAATATTTTTCAATAGGTTATAGACTACCCTTTTCTTCCCTTATCCAGTACACTAATTTTGCTCAAAAATTCCTACAACTCTCCCAGTTTAGTTTCCTTGTACTGTTCCCAAAGAGAGGTGTACATCAATTTGCACCTGGAAATAAGGTTCCAGACACTATAGTAGAAGAGAACAAACCAATACATATATCATTGAAGTTGGTGTTTCCTGTAGGACACTTGATCAGGAAAAACAAACGGATGAGAGCCGATACAGACAGATAAAGGTAGCCTCATATTCACAGGCCCTGATCCTCATGACAGAAATTAATCACCCCGCTATCTGATGGAAGGACAGCAGAGCAGAGCATAAGAAGTCTAGGAGGTTCCTGGAGGTCAGTAATCATCATCTAAGTGATGGACAAGCCAGTGAGAAGTGCCCTGCTGGACCTCATACTCACAAACAAGGAAGGGCTTGTTGGGGATGTCAAGGTTGGAAGCAGCCTAGTGACCATGAGATGGTGGACTCCAGGATCCTGAGGACAGGGAGAAGGGTGAAGATCAATCTCAAAACTCTGTAATTCAAGAGAGAAGACTTTGGCCTGCTCAAAGGTCTGCCTGAAAGACTCCCATGGGGTAAGGCTCTGGAAGGAACAGGGACCCAAGAAAGCTCCTTAATATTCAAGGATCACCTTTTCCAAACTCAAGACTGGTGCATCCGAACAAAAAAGCAGGGGCTGATCCCCTCTACTCAGCACTGGTGAGGCCATACCTGGAGTCCTGTGTCCTGGGTTCCTCAATACAAGAGAGACATGGGTACACTGAAAGAGTTCAATGAAGGCCCACAAGGATGATGAAAGGACTGGAGCATCTCTCCTATGAGGAATGGCTGAGAGCTGGGACTGTTTACCCTAGAGAAGAGAAAGCTCAGGGGGGATCTCATCAATGTACAAAAATACCTGAAGGGATGGTGTAAAGAAGATAGAGCCAGACTCTTCAGTGGTGGCCAGTGTCAGGACCAGAGGCAATGGGCACAAACTGAAACATAGGAGGCTCCGTTGGAATGTCAGGAAAGGTTTTTTTTCCTGTGAGGGCGACTGATCTCTGACACAGGTTGCCCAGAGAGGTTGTGGATTCTCCCACCTTGGAGATATTCAGAAGCTGTTTAGACATAGTCCTGGGCACCCAGCTCGAGGTGGCCCTGCTTGAGCAGAGTGGGGTTGGGCGAGATGCCTTCCAGCGGTCCCTTCCAAACTCAACCATTCTGTGATTCTGTGACTCTTTTATCCCTAAAGGAGGATTGAAGGTAGTATGTGACAAGAACACACTCTCATTTCATTAACACTTTGTTTTTTGAGAAGAGCAGAACTTCTCTAAGAGCTAGAAAACTGTCATTTCTACTGCTCCCAGTTAGGACTTACCAAGGGAACATGTTAATGTCAGCCCTTGAGTTCACCCAGCTACCTCCAGGATCATGCTAAGAGAGAAGAGGAGAGAGGTGTCTGCAATGAAGTGGGTTACTTCCCTTTAAAAAGAAGAAAAAAATATTTAATTCCATACAATAATCTCATTGGTGACAGAGGTGAGGCTTTGATTCATTCAACAGCTGTCTATTCATGGATTCCTTCTGCATTATATTACCCCTCAAGATATTGACTAAGCCCTTTGCTGTCACAACAGTGAAAAATAATGAGAAGGGCAAGGATCTGTTCCCTTTTCCTGTTATGGGAGAAAGGCTACATCTCATTTTTCACCTTTTATTTGCTGGATTTCTCATTTTATAGTTAAAAAATGCATGAAACTTTCTAAAATAGGCTTTTAATGTTCCCTTATTTAATTAAAAAAAATGTCATTTATAATTTAGTTATTTAGCACTGACCTATGCATATTGTTCTAAGTTCTAAAATGCTCGACATTAAATAAGGAATCCCAAAGTCTTAAAAATCTAAAGAGAGAGTCTAAAATAAAAGAACTCTGAAAATGAAACTTATGTAGCTACTTACTAGATCTGTGCTAGCTTACTGTGTGCTCTAATAACTGTCTAAAACAGATATTCAGAAGTAAAATTTTGTGGACCCTTCAATTTTCACTCCGTTAACTGATTTACTGTGAAAATAAAGAATTTCACTCACATACCTAAATAAAACTTCTGAAATATAATATTTTATCTGTTTCTGCTATACAGAATATGATTTATTTCAATGTTAAAAAAAACTTTCATAGTACTTGTATGTGTGTGTGTGTGTATACATATCTCTAATGTTATTTTGAAACTATGATCTAATCAAATATTATTTATACGCTATGATCTATTGTATGTTAATTATATATTCTGTATTAATCTGATATAATAATCTTTTTTACTATACAAATAAAGTTATGGTAATGTTGCTACATTCTATTTCGACGACATTAAAGGAATTACTAATTCCATATATTGCTTTTCTGGCTCCTTATAAGGTATCACTATGCAGGAAATATGTTGATAGAGGCAAAAAAGGAAAAGCATCAAATGAAACGTATCCAAATGCAAGGCTTCTATTCTAACAGACAAGACAGCTAAATTTATTAGTTCTTGTTTTGGGCCAACGTGGATCAATAGTTGAACAAAGTTTTTAGTGCTGAACTGAGATTGAAACAGTGCAAAACAGCAGAGATGAGGCTGTCTGGAGTTTGCAGATAGTAAAATCATCACATTCAGGGTCATACATGTAAGTATATATATTTATATACAGATGCATTGTCAGTGTTATTCAAAAATTATTGGGATCTTTTTCATCATTGCACTTCATAATCTTAATAACTCCATTTAGGACATTTTTTTTTCTATCAAAATAGAATCAATTTCTTCAGCCTCTTATAAATCTTTAATACCTGCCACTTTCAAGCATAGCTACTCTATTTCTTGCTTTGGTATGATAACTGGCATTATATACACTACTCAATGTGACATATAAATACTGCAGTATACAATCATAGTTATATCACCTTGCTGGATTTATATACTGTTTCTTTAACAACACAGTCCATCATCTTCACCTTGTTCACTGTAACCTTGATGCTGGATACAGGTACTCGTAGATATTTTTCCAGCAATAAAACTCATGTCTTGTCTATATCAGTATGCCAAATGTTTGCCCACTTAGCATTTACTGATTTATTCTTTTTTGTTTGACTTTGTTGTGGTTTAACCCAAGTCGGCATCTGAGCACCACACAGCCACTTGTTCACTCCCACCCTGGTGGGATGCGGGGAGAGCGAAAAAGTGAGAAAACTTGTGGGTTGAGATAAAGACAGTTTAATAAGTAAAGTAAAAGCCATGCAAGCAAGAAAAGCAAAAGATGGAATTCATTCACTATTTCCCGTCGGCAGACAGATGTTCAGCCATCTCCAGGAAAGTGGGGCTCCACCACACCTAATGGTTACTTGGGAAGACAAACACCATCACTCTGAAGGTCCCCCCTTCCTTCTTCTTCCCCCAGCTTTATATGCTGAGTGTGACGTCATATGGTATGTTGACCAGTTGGAGTCAGCTGTCCCAGCTGCGTCCCCTCCCAATTTCTTGGGTGCCCCCTGCTTTCTTGTTGGCAGGCCAGCATGAGAAGATGAAAAGTCCTTGACTGCTTAGCAACAACTAAAATATTAGTGTGCTATCAATATTATTCTCATCCCAAATCCAAAACACAGCATTATACCAGCCGCTCGTAAGAAAATTAACTCTGTCCCAACTGAAACCAGGAGAGCCTTCTGACATCATTAATTTCTGAAATTGTACTTAACAGCACATACATAATGGTCAATATTTTTATCTTCAGTCCTACTAGTTCTAGATTTTCAAATTGATAGATGTCGTGGTTTAGCCCCAGCCAGCAACAAAAAAAACACACAGTCACTCGCACGCTCCCCTCACCAGGTGGAGAATCATAAGAAAAAGGCAAAAACTCGTGGGTTGAAATAAGGCAATTTAACATAACAGGGAAGGAAAGAGGAAAACAACAACAATAATAATGATAGAGGAATATACAAAGCATCCTTTCTTTTCAGTTTCTCTTTAGATTTTCTAGCAAAACAATGGCTGTGCTTTTATAGTGGTGATTTAGACTATTTCAATAAATTAGCTAGTTTGGACCAATATGATGAAATTCATTTCTATACAAAAGTTAAGCACATGTTTGTGTGTTTCCCAAAGTTTCCTTGTCTTAATGTGTCAGACATTTTTGTCTCTGAATTCAAATTACGTTTTTGTTAATATCCCCATTTTTTTCCTGGTATACATTCCTGGAAAAAATTGAAAAACCTGGAGTTCATTATTATGGTGAGTGAATTTTTTTGTGTCAGCAGGAATTCATACATTGATACTTTCAAATTCATTCTGTTGCTGGATAAAGACAGTAACTATTTTCCTTGTACCTTCCTCTGATGTACCAGGTGGAAGCTGGACTATGGCATTCTAACTAATTTATCTTTCTTTTCAAATAAAACTGAACATTTGTCAGAGTTCAAATCGTATCAGCTAGGAAAGCCAAATCTGGAAATGCATCTGGAAACTTTGTGATTTCATAGCCACAGTTTTGCAAAGAGTATTGAATAATAGTCTTGAGGAGCATCACTGAAATAAAGCTTTAATGGAATCAGGGAGCTAGCCAGCTAATTATCTAAACATAGAAGTTACCCTAAATAAGCAGTCTTGTTTCAAAATTACACAATAAGATTAGGAAAGTGTGATTTCAGACAACACAGTGTTTGTTATCAGAAGTAATAAAGCCTATTTCTTCCAGACATATCTTTTTGATACACAAGGTATTACTGATGATTTTTTTGTCAGGTTTGTAGTTTATTTTCGTACTGTTTGTGTTAATATTTAAATGTTGAGCCATTTCTCACCCAGTGCAAGTCAAGTTTTAATATTATTCTTATCCTCATGCAAATAATGAAAATTATGCAGTGATATGCATGTATTTTCATTCTATTTTTACAAAAAAAGGAACACTGAATTAAACACGTGCACTTCTGATTTTGTTAGACTAAATGAGAAGTGATTGGATTATGCTGCTTTCCTTACTTTTGACATACAGTTAGCATCTGCTTTTAACAGAACCTTCTTTTTTCCTTTCTAATTTGTATGTCCTATTATTCTTATTGAAAAAGCGCTGTGATACTTGATCCTTGTTATTCATTTATGCATACTTAATGTTTAAATTTCTCAAGTATCATTATAATCTACCAATCCTGTGCCTCCTTCTCTTTTCATCATTTTCTTTTGCTTTCTTGATTGTTCATGAAAATGTTCTTTACCCATGGTCTAGAAATTAAGATCTATTCTTTGTGACACTCTAGGACAAGGTCAATCAATTGCAATAAAATAATTTCCATTTTTTCCATAGAACTGAGTCATGAAAATAATTTATGCAACTTTACTTGATTAGGGACAGTTTGCTGTATGAAAGATTTTAAGTATCTTGATTGCATACTCCATTAAGCACTCTAAATATATTATATTCTGCCTCATGGCATCTACAAAAAGGTGAGATAATTTTACACATTTCAGGAACTGGGACCTTTCCCACTTTATTCCTGCCTCCTAGGGTTAGTGAGGCTGTCCTTGGAGAACAAGATGGGAAAAGTGTATGGTGGGGAGAGACAGAGTCACTGGGAGAATTTTCTTCTATCCATCTAGTTCACCTTCAAGATGTATTTGGTTTTGGTTTTCTTGTTTTTTTTGTTTTTTTTTTTTTTTTTTTTTTTTTTTTTTTTTTTTAAATTTTTTTTTTTGGTTTTTTGTTTTTTTTTTTTTTTTTTTTTTTTTTTTTTTTGTTTTGTTTTTCAGAAATCTTCTTTCCACCCTTTCCTGAGTGGATGATTTTGGAAATACCAAATAGACGTTTTTATTCAAAAATCCCCTCAAGAGTTTCAAGATTTCAATTTGTAAGATTTTTTTTTTTTGTTTTTATTCACCCCCATCATGAGTGGGGCTTACAACTGAATATCTCATTGAAATGCTAAAGGAAGAATTTGTGTGGGAAACACAATGAGAATGGAGAGTGGATGAAGGATTGGATATGGAAGGCAATGTTCTTCTCCAGAAAAGGAAGGAGTGCATTTTTTAACAAAACAAAGTTAAACTCAGAAGAACAGAGTTCTGTCCGCTCTGAACTATTTCTGCATGTCAACCCTTTTAAAATGCAAAACCATTTCTAATTAATTTCTACTTACTGAATATGTAGACAAGTTCTAATAATTATGCTTCTTGAAGGTTTGTTAACTTAATTTTAATTACTTTTACCAGGTCAAAATAATATGAGAAAAAAATAAAAAATTCTTATGCTTTTTTACTCCATAGAGTGAAAATTTCAATGACAGAAATTTTTCATTTAGTACCATAAGTAATGTGAAGTTTTCTGTCCCAAGAGTAATGTACTGAGGCAAGCAAAGGCACGTATGAGAGATCTGTAAATTCATGAATGGTATGGAGATACTGAATTCAGAATTATTAATCATTCCTTCTTGTTAAAGAAAGAAAAGAGGGCATCAATAAATTTTGCAAGCAACAACACTTAAAATAAAAAAAAAAAAAATGCTTAAATAGAGTCTGACTTACTGCCTAAGATCATTTCCTAGGCTATAAATTTAAAATTAAATTTTTTCAAAGAGAAGTTGAACCAAATTACGGAAGTATGTTCATTGGTGGCTAAATATGATGATTTGGAAGAACACATCAACATAGAAGTCTCTATGCTGCTTAGTCCAGATGGATTATAGGGTTTTTTGACCTATTTCTTATTTTCATTCCCTGCATACATATTGCTATCTGCTTCTGTGGAGCAAGGTAGAGATGAAACATATCCACTGTGGCCATATTTCTAATAACTATGCATAATCATTTACATAAGAAAAACTCATACAGAGCTGCACAGTTAGAGGAAAGAGACCTGAAATCGTCAGTAGTCAATGAATATTAAATTTCTATTTATTTATTTACTTACTTACTTATTTTTCTTCACTAGAACTAAATTACCTCTTGCTGTTAGTACCTTGGAAATAGCATCTGATCAAAATTGTTGAAGATAACGGTTAATTTTTCGTCATAAAGAAATGATCAAAAAAGCTGTTGACCTGTGTAGTGGGTAATGCTCCACAGACTACTGTAAAATGGTAGACTCTCTTATCTTCTAACACTAGCTGAAGTAATGAGCAAAAATCTTTGTAAGACCAGCACTTCCTGACATTTATTTTTTCATACGAAGAAATTCTTTTGCAATGGATTCTACCTGAGGTGACAAACTGGAAGTCTAGTGGTGAATATTCTATTTGAGGTAATAATAACATGGAGTGGGTTTTTTAGCAAAAAAAAAGTACGAAGGCTTTCTTTAACTATTTTACTGTCAGCAGAACTTATTATACATCTAGGTATTATACACACCTGCTAGAATTTTGTTCCTATAATGTGCCTGAATTATAAAGGAAACAAAGACATAGTAGAAAGCAGTAGCTTTCTTAACTAGTAAGAAAAGCTAAGGGCTACATCATACCTTAAAATTCACCCTGTACAACTAGATGTTTATATCTGAAATGGTTCCTTGCTATATTCTGTGTAAAGAAATTGAAACATTTAAAGCATGTTTCATGTGTTTTATTCCAAATGTCTTCATTAAAAAGAGAGGAACAATATCCTAGAAGATCTTATCTGTGCCTAATGATCATCTCAGAAACAAGAGTACCTAGCTCAGATGTACACAAATGTAAATATAACATGAGATTCCAGCTTCTGCATCTTCATATCCTTATGCAATTTCCCTTCTGGGAAAAAAATTAAACAAGTTTAAAAAATCAAAAAGAGGGTGTACACAGTGCACTCTGTGGAACAAGTCTTTGCGAGTATTTGTGGAACATGTCACCAACTTGTATTATCTAATGTAGTTAACTGATCAATAACAACAATAAGTATAGCAATTAAACATACTAATAATCAGAAAACTAAGTAACAGAAAAAAAGCTATGAAATATAGAAGGTTAATATAAAATCCCAAGCAAAGCCACATCCCTCATAAACCAAAATATATCATTATATATCTTTAAGCACTAAGATTAATAATCATAGTTCTTGTAGTTCCAGTAAAAGAAAGTAATATTTTCAACTGAAAATAAAATTTGTTTATTTATAGCAAATTACTCAGAATGTTAAAATTTTCTAATTGAATTTATTAATTGACATGATTGCAGAACAAAAATAAACATGGTAAATTTTAAAGATTTGTAGAACACATTGATGCCTGAGTATAAATTACAAAAATCACAGTATAGAACCTCTTTTTCACACTGTTTTGCACTGATCACATAATGCAGTATTAGTCTAAGAATATTTATTGCTTATATGGCACTTTTCATGCTTTTCAATACTAGAATCCTTGAGAAAGGTGACCATGTTTCCTATTATATAGATGAAAAGAAAAAAAAAAAGAGCGCATAGCAATGAAGTGAATTCCCAAGATCATAAAAGTATCCTGAGATTATATAGGTTTCACTTTTGGATGAGATACAAAACTTTGATTTCAAATATTTTGTGATTGAAATCTACACTTTGCTTAAGGTAAAAATATTGACAGCCAAACAGGATTTCTTTGCATCATTGCTCCATCACAGGGAATCGGGGAGAAGTAGGAGAGACTGCTATAAACTCCTAACCATGCACATTTGTTACATGAAAACTTTTCACTCAGTTATTTGTTTGTCTTAAGAGATTTCCTCAGGACCAAACTCTGCTCTCAGTTCCCATGGGCTAGTATAACTCCATTGTCTGCTACAGTCTCATCCTGGGTATGCTACGACAGGAGGGGTTCACCTTGAACCTTTTATTTCTGAACTGGAATATTTTGGTATTTAGGGTCTTTGTATTGACACTGGGTGTGCTGCTACCATGTGCAGCACCTGCTGTTTGACCTTTTTGTCAGTTGTCTCCCAGTCAGAAAAGTCAGGCCTTTAAATTGTTGCTATGCCCAGAAACTGATGCCAGGAGTTACACCAAATATTTCCCAGTTGAGTGACTACAGCACAAATCTGTTACCGCTTGGCTCAGACCACAAAAAAACCCCACCAACCAAACAACAACAACAACAAAACCCCCCCCACACACAAAAAAATACAACCAAAAAAGAAATGAAGAGGGAAAGATTTAAGCAGAAGAAATATCAAGAATGCTAGCGTAACTATTATGCAAATAATTGAAAGACTAAGTTTTATATGTTAGAATAATGGGAAAAAGTCAACACTAAGAGGAACAGTGTCTCAAAAAAACCCTTTTATCTTTTTCAGAAGCCTTATTTTAAACTATAAACTTGGGTCAACATGGGGCAAAGTAGACTCCAAAAATCTTACTTTAAAACTGATTGAGACAGAATACAGATAGGATGCAGATGTTATGGTACAATTAAACCTTCTAAAAAATTCAAAGAAGTAGGTTTGAAAAAACATAATACATTTTTACAGACAATTGCCTTGAGCTTGTACTAAGATTCCCATCCTCTGTTCTATTTTTTCCCTTTTTTTTTTTCAGGCCAACTTAGCAAATATCTATGAAAACTTGTCTGCAGATCAATGCTCTCTTGAGCTGTTGAGTACAATCTGCCTTTTGGAGAAATGAGACAGTATTTTCTGTCTAAGTTCGAAAAGTTATCTATGTTTCTATGTTGAGATGAGCAAACTGTTTTCTACAGCAATACTACTGATGATATTTGTAACTCCATTTTTTTTTTTTTTCAGATCAGAGGGAATGAAGGTGTTATTTGCATCAAAACCCTGTTATTTATCTTCCAGTCCTCTTAGCTAAAAAAAAATTGCTCTCTTACATTAAGTAGTAATGTAATATATTTTTAATACTATTCATTTTTTTTAGACTACAAGGTGGCATCCAAACTAGAAAATAAAACTAATAATAAAATGCCTGGAAATGTTCCTAGGAACTGGAATGACTTTTTTTTATAATGTTGAATTGTTTTTACCTTACCTCATGTCAACCATCATTCTTCCAAACAAATCCTAGATACAAGAGTTTCATGCCGTAGATGAGGCCAGTCTGTGCCAGCTGGTCTCAGTGACAGGAATGCCACCAGGAATTTTACCGGCATACATTGTAATTAAGAGCAAGGGTAAATTGCACAACTTGACTGACATTTAGGTGTCTAAATCTGTGTTGCTGCTCAGTTCTGTTAATGTAACAGTCATTTAAAAGATGTAGGTGCTTACAATCTGGAGCTGAATCTCTGCTTCACCACTGAAAGGCAAATTAATTTGCTCAAACGTCAATGCCTACTGCCCCTGTAGATGCCATAGATTACTCTTCCCTCCTCTTACTATCAGTTCAGGTCTCCTACAGGTCCTACATACCTCTACCCTGTAGCCTCTTGGGTTCTCCACGAAATCTTCAGATGGCACTGGAAATTATTTCATTAGCCTGGTGCAAGCCCTGAACTAGAAGATTGCCCAGAATATGACATCTAAGTCCTGAAGGGTGACAGGGAAGGAGGGTTGGATTGAAAGAATATCTCCCATTCTTTTTCCTCCAGATTCTCCTACTCTACTTTAGGTGATGTCTTTGCTCTTCAACTTAGTTTTTGCGGCTACTGTCTTTGATCACTAGAAATTGTGATTTGTCCAAGGATCCCAAGTGCTTAACTCTGGGTGACAGATTCCATTAAATGATAAACGATCTAAAAGATAAAACTTTAGTAATATCTCAACTGAAATATGGATGAGAGATCTGTCTCCTGAACAGAGTAACTGTAAGACTTTTGAGAAATATGATGGTCTGTATTTCAGTACACCACAGAATCACAGAATCATATGG
>VYZM01000886.1:36797-93592 GCA_013398915.1 Dromas ardeola | reverse complement strand
AGACCTTCCCCCTTTTCTCCAGGGCCTGGGATTCACAAGGGGCAGCTTTAGCAGTGAAGACTGAAGCAAAGAAGGCATTCAGCAGATCTGCCTTCTCTGTGTCTTCCACCACTAGGGTGCCCATCTCATTCGTTGGTGGGCCTACATTGTCCCAAGTCTTCCTTTTTCTATTGATATACTGAAAGAACCTCTTCTTGTTATCTTTAACCGTGGTGGTTATCTTGTTATTATTATTGTTATTTTTCCTTTTCTGTTATTGTTTTTATTAAACTGTCTTTATCTCAGCCCATGAGGGTTTTTTTTTCCCTTTCCCTTCCTTTTTATTTTTCCTCTTCCCCCACACCCTTCTTGTGGGGCAAAGGGAGAGGAAGGGTGAGTGAGTGACTGTGTGGTTCTAGTTCCCAGCTGGGGTTAAACCACAACACCATTGTCATTTGTTCTCTCGCCATGCAAGTCAGCCAAAAGCCTGGCTCCCTCTTCTTAATAACCTCATTTTAGGCATTGAAAAGATGCTGTTATATTAGGTCACCCCCCAAAGCCCTCTCTTCTCCAGGCTGAACAAGCCCTGTTCTCTCAGTCTTTTCACACAGGTCAAGTGTTCCAGAACCCAAAGCATCTTGGTGGATCTCTGCTGAAGTTACTCCAGTTTATCAGTAACTTTATTTTGTAGGGAGGACAAATACAGCATAACAGGTGCCATGCAAAAGGAAATAATCACTTTCCTGGCTCCACTGGCTACTAAATATACAATAGCTGTTGGTGATAGTATTTTGGAAACAGTAAATTTCCAGTGGCTTTTCAAATCCCTTGTACTGAAATAGGTGATGACCAATCATGCTAGTGGTTTCTGCATCTCAGCTGATAAGCAGAAACTCCTTAAACTTGACAAACCTGATCAGCAATGCCATCAGACTGCTCACTGCACTTCAGTGTACTAATTGTAACCCTTCCTTTACAAAAGAATTGAAATCACCACATCCAGAGGGGGAGAAGTGCTTAAGGGAGTAAAGCAGGATCTGGTGGGCTTTTTCATGCATTTGCAGAAACTATGTCAGAATTCCTGACTCATTTTATTTATCATTCCAATATTAATTGTGCATTAGAACACAATATTTTTATCATAGAATCATGGAACATAGAATTGTTTAGGTTGGAAAAGATCTTTAAGATCATCAAGTCCAACCATAAACCTAGCACTGCCAAGTCCACCACTAAACCATGTCCCTAAGTGCCACATCTGCATGTCTTTTTAATACCTTCAGGGATGGTGACTCCACCCTACCCTGGGCAGCCCGTTCCAGTGCTTGACAACCCTTTTGGTGAAGAAATTTTTCCTAATATCCAATCTAAACCTCCTCCGGTGCAACTTGAGGCCATTTCCTCTCGTAATTTCTTGGGAGAAGAAACCGACACCCACATGGCTACAACCTTCTTTCAGGTAGTTGTAGAGAGTGATAAGGTCTCCCCTTAGCCTCCTTTTCTCCAGACTAAACAACCCCAGCTCCCTCAGCCGCTCCTCATGAGACTTGTTCTCCAGACCCCTCACCAGCTTTGTTGCCCTTCTCTGGGCACACTCCAGCACCTCAATGTCTTTCTTGTAGTGAGGGGCCCAAAACTGGACACAGTACTCAAGGTGAAGCCTCACCAGTGCCGAGTACAGGAGGATGATCAATTCCCTAGTCCTGCTGGCCACACTATTTCTGATACAAGCCAGGATGCTACTGGCCTTCTTTATTTAAGTGTCTATTTTGTAATCAGCCGTAGGAATCAGTGGCACAGGTAATAATGATACATGATGATAGAAAACTGACAAAAGAATCTGGGATGTTCACTACTGAATGTATTCATTGGTGACTATAACAT
Organism: Dromas ardeola; assembly: GCA_013398915.1. Taxonomy (NCBI): domain Eukaryota; kingdom Metazoa; phylum Chordata; class Aves; order Charadriiformes; family Dromadidae; genus Dromas; species Dromas ardeola. Next base: position 91,729 of record VYZM01000886.1, on the reverse strand, counting down.
ATATTCATATACAAGAATAATAACAATCATGCCCGCTCTTTAGTCGTATGAAGAAAATTTTTCACTTTAACATGTATTTTTTATCAAGTTGTATTAAATATAAAAATAACTATAACCAATGCTGTATCATACTTTAATTCTTCAAAGTGTAAAGTATATTAAATAATTTCAGAATGTTCTATTATTCTACAGGATTAACTATATGCCCATATTATTTATTACTTATTTCTCCAGTAGGTGGGACGAGTGTTTAAATGCCATTTAAGCCGCTGCCTCAGCACACAACAGTTTCTGTTACAGGCACACTTATTACAAAAAAATGGGTGAGGAAAGCTCCATTCAGACCACATGCGGCTGATACGGCATCGCTGTCCACTGGAGAAAAGAAATACAGAGAAGTGCTGGTTTAACATGCTAGCCATCCAGCTAGGCCCAGTTTAAATTCCCCCTCCCCCAGCTCACCCTCCTTGTGTGTCTCTCTCTCCCTTTGTTAGATTCACACATTCTGCTTTTCCAATTGCTTTAGCCCGAAGCAGTTGACATTTACCCCAGCTAGATAATCGAGGAATAACATTTGCGTTACAGTTTAACATGACCTCTGCCTCTACAGCTCTTTTTAGATTACCTTCCCCCCCAAAAAATGGTTGCTGACACCATAGTGAGGCAGGAGGTGGGAAAAAAAGAAAAGAGAAGCTTATTATTGCAGTGGCACAGTCAATGTCATGAGAAGCTGCTCTGCCCTTTTCAGTTGTGGGTGAGCAACTATTAAGGAAAAGGTATTAAAAGGAGGAACAACTGTGATGCGAGGGACACACAGGTTAAGCTCAAAGCAAAGGTTAATGGATTGACTGTTACCTGTGTATGAGGCTTAATGTTGGTCTATACACAAGAGAATTGCTTCTAGGATGTATTTTTTTCATGAAACTAAATTAAAGGGCTAATTTATTCCAGCATAAAAGGGTGAGATGCTGCTGTTGTCGTTGTTGTTGTTGTTTTAATACACAAGGACACATTTTCGATTCAAAATGTTTGCTGTTTATTTCCAGCACAGTGTGCTTTAAGGTGATAATGCCTGTGAAAAGAAGAGGAGAAAACGACATATTTGGCTGAAGATACTCACTGAAAACTTAAATGAAAGAATTTTAACGTTGGTCAAGAAAACTAGACAAAGTTTAACGTAATAGTTTAATTGATACATCACATTTTAAATGCAGACATTTTGGTTTAAAAAGAGTGCACCTCAAATAGAAAAAAAAAAGAATGACATTTTCCAAAGAGCAAAAGAAGGGAAAAATGATTCAATATTTCCTCCGTATCTCTGTATTTCATATTTAAAATTCCTTTCTGAATTATTTATAAAATAGAAGTCCGACCCTAGTGTCTGCAAATTCTTAGAAGAGTTTCATGTGAGCAGATCAGTATATAACTGGTCTATAAAGAGCGAACATAAAGTGGGAAAGGAGTTCCTCGTTTGTAAATTACTGAGTCAAGCTGATATCTAAACAGTAAGAGCAGGTCATCTCTACTAATTCCATGAGAAAAAAACAAAACAAAACAAAACAGGCTGATAAATTCAATGTTATTTTTTTCAGTTATGCCATCCTGAAAGTGCAAAAATATTTGGTATTTATAATGCTTCCATTACTATCACCAATATAGGCAAAATATTATGGAATAGAACTGTAACATCGCCTTCTCCCTTTGAGTGAATTTAAGTAAAATCTTCTTGTCCATAGGAGAAACAGTGACAGAAGACAAATGCATTTAAAATGAAAGGAAAACAACTAATATCAGGTTTAGGCCATCTGTGGATTTTGAACTTTGTAGAGGCTGTTTCATCATGATCAATTTCATTATCTAGACTTTTTCTTAAACGCCACCTTCCACTTGATTAAATCATGTTTTCAGGGAAAAACTAAACACATAATATCAGCATGAAAGCTAGAAGCAGAGAAAGAGGCAAATCGGCCAAATATTCAGAAACTGTCACCTAAAACTTACATCCTTTTCTTGCTTGCTTGTAATTTTGGGAGGGAGGATCACCAAAAGAAATACATAACAGAATTCCAAATCATAATTACTAGATTACTAATAATCTCACTAAGAGTAATTAGCAATGTATTAGTATATTGGAATATCACCTATCAAACAACTGTCATTTTAAAAATGGCTTATTAATGCCTTCCTTATAATATGACCTGTCATTCTGCCTCCTTGCCAGTGTTGAATTATTCCCTGCCATTCATTTTTGTGTATTTTGTCCAGTTTTCTTTTAAATTTCTCAGGTGACTTCCAGCATTTCTAATGGGAGACTATTTTGAACTTAATACATTCTACTGTCCAGAACTTCCTTCCCAATACACATTCTTATACCCTGTCTGTTATTTCAAATCATTTTGCAACACAATGACTGGGTTATATCCTCACACATTTATACTAGCTGCAGCTGGTAATACTGCGTTATGAGCAATTGTTCCCACCAGAAGACTTTAATCCTTATTTATAGCCAACATGAGTCTTAATTATCACTTCCTCAGACCACTTATTATTATTTATAAACATATTTATTTCTCAAATATTTGCTTATTAAGCACAGAAAACTACCGTACATTCTCAGATAATACAGTGAAATTAATGACTGAACTCTCTTTTTTTAATTCAAATCTGTGGCGTTTGGCCCAGACACAGATTGTTTGAGGAGACTCAAGTAATGCAATATAAAAAGCTGTGTAACTATTTCCCTACTGTAAGAGGATAATGTGATATAATTCATAAAAAATGAATGCCTCAATGTTCACATTTTTTTTATGTTTTTGGAACTTGTTTATGCAATCTGTGACTCTTCCTGTGGCCTTCAGGACTCCAGTGAGGCGACTTTTTCCAAAGGGATCTTTTGGTCGCAGAGCAGCACAGTTTTGGATGCTCCAAACATCAAATGAAATTTTGAACACAGGATTTCTGAAAAGCAGCACTTCATATGGGCACACAACCTGCCTGACGATGCTCATGTCAGCACCATGCATGACAAGGATGTTTCCATACAAGCAAAATATATGGTTGATGGGTCATTCCCAATGCTATCTTCACCCAGTAGATGCAATTCCTACCTTCTAAAAAAGGCACAGAGCTTGAGAAGGAGGGGAGACTTCTCTGTATTTATGACCAGGTACAAACAGTGGTCTTCTTTCACTGTGATATGAAGAGATGAACTAACGGCCAGGCCTCCATTTATTACGGGTGCTACCAGATGACTTGGCATTCAACTCCTTTCTAAAGAGTGACATCAGCCAGAATAACATTAAGTTAAGCAGGGGAAGAGGAACAATAGTCTTAACTGTAACAGCAGAAGAGCTCCTGCCTGAATAGGATTTAACAAAACTTTGCTTACAGTAGTAGCCTCTAGGAAGCCTGCAACTGCTGAAGACTGTTACATGGGCTTCTCTGTAGCCCTGCTGCCCCAAGGTTCAGGGGAATGGCTGGAATCATACAACAAGGACCAGCAGACTACAGCATGAAAGATAAAGGACAAAGCTGCAACTCCACCTGCTCCTGTCTCAGCTCTGACTGGGTTGAGACAGGATGGCCATGGGCAGTAGACTTCCAAGACTGGTTCTTCCCAAGTGCTCCTCCTCTAGCTACGCCTCAACCTCTACCACCTCCACCCCCACCTCTTCCTGCTTCTTGTGTTGCCACTCCTCTCTTTCCTCCTCCCTCTCCTCTGCCTCCTTCTGCTGACCTCACCCGAGCCACTCTCCCACCGACCAGTATCCCTCATCCTCACCCAGCCCCTCAGCCTCCCAACACCACCCCTCCGTCCTAGCCCACCTCCCCACCACCCACGTGGTGCTAAGGAGAAGCAGAGGCAGCCAGAGGCCTCTCCCAGCCACCTCCACCTGTGGTGTCAATCCTGGGTACAAAATGTCCCCAGCAGGGCTACAAGCAGGGAGGAGACGAAACACCAATTACTTTTAAATGCTTTGTTTTCCAAAGCAGTTCTTTGGTGTGTTTATGAGATAAAATTAATGACTGCAGTTCCCACCGAGAGCAACTCCAGATGCCATTTCTATGCACACAGACAAATTGTACCCATCCTGCAAAACCCGAGAACGCTATGTAGTTCTGAGATGGCCTGCAGCACTTTACCTGTAGCTCAGCTGTGCCTATAAAGGGTGATAGAGTACAGTACCCCAAAGGCAGGCTCAGAAAAATGTTGAGCCCGTTGATGCTATGGCAAACATGACCCCGTATCAGGACACCCCTCCAGTCACTTCTGCTGTAGGCACAGGAGCAATGGTTTACCTCTGGGGAATCTGGACCATGGCATGGCTTGCAGTTCCAAGAGATCAAAGGTAGAGAAAAGCTGGTGGGCAGCTACAGGCAGCTCTCCTGTGCTCCCATGTCAGCAAACCCATCCCATTGCTCCCCTGTGGGATTTCTCGGAAGATGGTTGGTGTGCTGGGGTGGAGGTGAGGTGAGCACAGTGAGATGACAGTGTTAGCGATACCTTGTGGCTCATCTGCAGGGGTAGCGCTGCGTGTCCAGAGCTCAGCAGCAAAGAGGGCACTGAACAGTGATTAGAAAACTTTACCCTAGACATACTGTAAGAAGTTGATTATACTCGCACTATATTTCTGTCAAACACTCCTTGTGTTATGTCTCTAACAGGATAAGCTCTGCCTCACTTTACAGCAGTAATACCACACCAAACTTTGTTACACTTCGAAGAACCAAGTCCCATGTTCACAAAGTGATTCCAGAAAGATTTGTGTTAAAATTGCGAGATTTGGCCTTCCCGCTGTTATCTGAATAACCCTGCTAGTTGAAGTCCATGCATGGGCAACACGTAATGATGAAAGGCAGGTTAAACACCCTGCCGTCAGTTCACTCATGTCGAATATGGACACTCACCTGCAAAGAACTGCCTCCTCCACATCTCCTCAAGTGTCCTTCCTGCACGGGAAGGCCTTGAGATGCCGCATCCTGAGCCTGTGCCCAAACTGGAACAGTAAAGTTTTAAATACTAAGAAAATATAAAAAAATGCATAAGCTATAAACCACTTTAAATTACATTTACTTATAAGTTGCTTCATTCACTTAGCACTTTTTTTCATCTCCAAACTTACTTTATTTATTTGTGAGCACAATGAATTTAAAAATTATAAATAGGGAAAAAAGTTGAGCTAGCTGCTAAGAAACCAAAAGGAAAATATACTGGGAAATTTGCTATTTAGTTGACCGCTATTTGTATTTGAATTGCTGCCACACAGAATGATGATGAAAATAATTTTTTTCCCTTCTGTGCGTGAATATTGTAATGGTTGGTTTAGGCTTTAGTTTAACAGCACATGGAGTCTGTATCTTTCAGCTGGATACATTTATTTCAAGGTACTTAGAAGCTGACTTTTATGAGATTATTTAGGCAGTGATTATTTTTGTTGAGAAATGTGTCCTTTATCCCTCTCATTCATCCACAGCTAAGATATTTCTGTTTGTCAGAATGCCTCCATTTCTGATAAATGACTGAAGACTGACTGCTACACTTTATTAAAAAGTAATAACAATTTTTGTACGCACCCTTCACATTGTAAGGGGGGGACCATGAATCAAAGGACACTGCCTGTCTGGGCCTGATAAATGCATCGTTTACCAGCTGAGGAGTTATTTAGGACTGGCTATTAATTTAAATCACATTTATCTTCCCTGAATGGGGGGAGGTTGCTGTGATAGGACTGCGAATGACCAATAGTGCAGCTAAGTGCACATTATTTATTACTACCGCCTGCAAAGCACTGCACAATATGTTAAAAAAACCCAGCGCCAATTACCATGGTTAATCTAGTCAGGGCAGTAACAAATTTCTTTCTAACACAAGCCAATTTCTACACTTGTGCTTTTTAGTCTCTAGGAAGTCAGTGTTTGCTCAAAATTCCTGATTATTAAAAACAGGTTACATATCCTCTCCTAAAACATGATAGGGAATACTAGCACCCTTAAGTCTTTTCTTCATTGTGGAAAAAAAAAAAAGCCTTCTTTAAACATGTAAGAACAGAAATTTGAGTGCAATAAAATCATACAAACCATGTTTTCTAGGAGATTTTTGATTTTTGTTCCAAGTCATCTGAGCAGAGAGAAGCTTTGCTGAGGCTTAGGGAAGAGTTATGCAGAGCTGCTCTGGGCCACTGCCATCTAACCTTTCAGGAAATTTCACACACAGAATTAAGCTAATTCTGATGAAAAACATCATACATAGGGCTTTGTAAAACACAGTGTATGAAGTCCGCCTACTGCATGTGCTTAGGAGATATAGTCATCTATCCCTCATTGCTATGGGTCAAGGCAGGCACCTCTGAAATTTATAAGTGTAATTAAAATAAATGTTTTTTGAAGAACAGCTACTGATTGCACTAAGAGCATCTGCAGTAGTGGTTGATCACCCTCTGAGAATTTACCAAGGACAAGAAGTTTCTGAGGTGGACAATGTGGTCTCCATTGTGGCTCCCGAGTAAGTGACAGAGCACGGGGCACAGTAAGGCAGACATGGACACACGGAGAAAAGAAGGAAAGCACAATTCTCCTCCTTCTTGCCTGCAGGAGAATATTGATGACAAGATAAGAATAAAGCATTACTTTATTTACCTGCAATCATTTACATTAACACTTACTGTTCTTGTTCCACACCTATGACAAAACTAGAGTCCCTTCTGGCATTCAGCGAGAATGTTGTTTTCTCTTGATGCTGGCTGGTCGTTCATCTCCAACAAACAAAACCTATTTTTTTCCACTGGTTACGAAAAATCTTAGTAATAAGCAGGTTTCTATGGAATTGCACTCAATAAACAACAGTGATTGGTAGTTGCTACTTCTACAGAGTTTTAGCCGTACCTCACACTCTGACAATTTTATCTCTACTGTTGCCTTGCATGTCAACAAACCTATCACTAGAAGAACAGCTAAGTAATGATTACCAATGCCTAATACTATTCAGTGTTATATATGAGTAACGCTGTTCTTGCATGCTTGTTGCATCAACTCCCAATAGCAATTAAGCCTTCATCATTAAAAGAAAAGAACAAATACAGAACACCATGTTTGGAGAGTGTTGGGTTTTCCATCCCGTAGCCTGAGAAATAAGCAGGATGTTTTTGTGTAAATAATCATATAATAAATAAACAGAAATGTGAATAAAAATATAGAGACACATTATAAGAAAGGATTAATTCTAGCAAAGTGTTGTAAATACAGGTGCCTGGAAGTCTGAAGCATTTGAATTAGACATAAGACCTTTACAATTTTTTTTTTTAAACAGTGACAGCAATTAACTAACTGAATAACTAACCAGAGGTCATACTGATTTTTCTATCAAGAGAATATTTTAAGGCAAGATGGTGTTTGGTTTTCTCCCTTGAGGTTTATCTGGTGCTCTTAACCAGCCACATAACAGGAACTAATCCAGGACATTTTATTACAAAGAAGATTTTCATAATTGTCTCCTCACTCCTAAAAGTCTTTCCTACAACTCTGGGAATCTGCCTTTCTTACTGGTATAAACCTCCTGTTTATAGCTCTAAGGATTTGTGGCATACCTTTGGAATCTAGAGCTGGAAGGGAATGTGGGGACTATGTCCAATTCCATGCTCTTGCAAGCAACCATATCATATAATCTTTTTAGACTTATCAAACTCCACCTTAAAAGCAATTAGTTTTTTGTTCCTCATCCTCTACACCCTTAGCATGCTTGGGAAGTTCTTTCAGGGAATGATTGCTGTGCTAGATAAGATCCTTTTTTCTAATTTCCAGCATAAATGTACTTAGCTATTTCTTTTCATGCCAAAACTGGCATTCAGCTTAAATAATTCCCCTCTCCCCATTGTGTTTATCTCTATATGTATTTATAGATATCAATCAGATCTCCTTTAGGCTCTGGTTTGTTAGGCTAAACATGCCAAATTACTTTGGTGTCTTTTTGATATTCATGTACCAAATCCTCTTACTAGTGCTTCTCTGTGTTGTTTCCAGTAACAGTTCATCTTTCTTTTTATATGTACATGGTCCTCAAGATTAGGTTTTATTGGAGTGTTGCATGGTGCTACTAATGCTTTCCTATCCTTTCTGGAAATATCTCCATACTATACCTCAGAAACACATTTGCCTTTTTTCACAGCTACAGCACATTGGCAGCTTCACGGTCATACTGTGACCAACTAGAGAGTTTAGGTCACTCTCCTCTTGGTGATTTCTGTCAGATGAGCTCTCAGTTTATAGCAGAGTATTTGTGTTATTAGTCCCTGAGTGACTGACCTTGTACTTTGTGCTATTGAATTTCATCTTACTTCTATTCCTGTCGATCTCAAGGCTATCTGATTCTTTCATTGCGATATCCCGATCCTCCTTTCGTACTGATGATGCGTCCTGGCACTGAAGTTATCAATATTTCTGCGCACTAGTAAGATCCTTAATAAAAATACAACCACCCGCTTACTGAAATGTCTCAAAACTGGACCAGTAGAAACTAGTGCCATACTCCGGACTGCTAGTCCTTTTTTTATACACACCAGCCGCCACTCTTCAGTCAGTCTTTTACCCACATTATATATCTCCTCTGACAATCTTCAGCTTCTCCAGCTTTACCGGTTTTACTGGTCCTCTTATTTGCACCATAGTTTTTGATGTTTGACATCTGAGTATCTTCCATTTGTATGGTGCTAGGGATGGAAGGGTGGATTCTTGTGTTCTTTTGTAGCTGTTCCTTCACACCTGATTTGCAAATCACTGTCTCACAAAAGTGCCTCAGACAGCTCTTTCTAAGAATATGGATCTGGACCTTTATGAAACTGTGCTGGGACTGGAGAACAGGAATGAGACAGACTGCCTGGTGGGACTGCAACTTTGTATCGTCTGAGACACAGCAGTGAAAGAAACCACAGGCACTGAAGGGAAATTGAACAGAAGTGCATGACTCAAATATGTGGCAAAAACCAGTGCATTGCTTTCAAATTTTAAGCTACCAGGCATACCAATATGCCAACCTCCTGTCAAAAGCACAGAATAGAATGAATATTTTTAGGTCAAAAGCTGCTATCATTTCATATAGTTTTTCATAACCCAGAGTTGTACAGACTGAATATTCAGGGCAGGAAGATTTGCCCTGAAGACTTTGCACGTCAATCATTTGTAGTGCAAAGAATGGGTCATATCCACGTTGGGTCACATCTTACTTCACTTACTACAAATTCCCCAACCTAATATTTAAGCTGTGTTATACTAAAAAATATTTTTGATCACGTTTGTGCCATGTTATGACTCTAAGCGTTTTGTTTTCTACATAGACTATAGAAAAATCCATGACCCGGTTAATCCTCAGGCTCTGGTCTTTCTCTGAGTAAAAGATACACAGACACCTCCGGAGCTAAACACAGAAGATCACACTACTTGTTCTATTGCTTCAATTCTTTCCTTTTTACCAAAAAACATTTGTAGGAGCTCAGTCTGTGTTACTTCCTCTGCTTACACTGCAGGTATTCAAAAGACAGTCAGTCCTAATTATCCCATCCCCCTTCACACATCCCCACACCCAATTAATAATGTTCAGTGATGTGTGGAGCTGAGTTTACATTAATGTAATTTTTTAATACATTAAAGTGCTGCACGTCTCAGGCATTTTATAAATAAATGTCACTAATTTATAAATACTTGTGCCACCCTGGAGAGCACAGAATGTGAAGGGGAAAGGGCAACAGGGGTGCAATCCTCTCTCTTCCCACTCCTGTTTGTAGCTCCTGGGGATGCTCAAAGAGATTAAAACTTGCTCTTGCCAAATCCCAGGACATGCAGCTATTACTTACTGTGCACAGTGCAATACAGTCTAGGCTCAGAAAAGAGTAGCTCTGGAACACACTCTTTGCTGCCACTGTTACAAGAATTGAGGTTTTTCTCTAAATAAGGAAAGCAAAAATGTTCAGCTACATCAGAATCAAAATTTCCTTGTCAAACCATATTCCTGATGTCTTTGCAAAGCCTGGAGTTCTGTAATACAGACAATAAATATGTGTTTCTGCATGTGGAGAGCTGCAGGACGGAAAGGTTTTAAATTCAGAGTCACAGTTACCAGATCAATAAAATGAAGATTATCTGTCACTTATATCACAGTTAATTAGAGTTAATGCATGAATTTAATTCCACATTGCAACTTGGGGCGAGAGGGTAAAATGGTACAGAAATGCCTAAAAAGAGAAAGTATCACCAGATGAAATTTCAAAAGTAGCCACTGATGTTGTCTGGCTTGGTCTTGAGCTTTACTTGTGTATTTGTGGGGAAAGTCAACAAAACGCAGAGATATGCAAATGGTCTTTGGAACTTCATCTGTTTTGTGGCCATTGCTACCAAATTTCTAAGAATCGTGACTCATTTTTATTTCATTTATTATTGTAAGACTGTGTATTTCTGAAGCAGGAAATTGTCACACATTTGTACGATGTCTAGCACATGTGTATAACAATAGCCATAAATACTTCTCCAAACCAAGACCTAAGTATGTGATATAACTTAAAAAATGAGATGTTTTTAAAATGTAATACACTAAAGTACAAAGAGAAAGAAAGTTATGGTTCTGTCCCCAAATATTTGCATAAACAATGAATATTCATCTATGGTAGAGAAAACAGATTTTCTAGCATTTTTACAATATGAGCCAAAAGATTCAATTCATTGTTTTTTCTGTCTATAGCTGACCTCTCCCATCTTTGTTTTTTAACCCGTAAAAGAGAGCCTTTTCTTTTTGATTCAAGCTCAAGGTGAAGATACCTTCAGGTAATTGTTTGAAAATAATTGTATGAAAATTTGAAGAGTTTTATTTTAGTCAGTATGTACACCCCTTTTCTTCTTCTGCGTTTCCTGTGAGATGGTCTCGGAATAGGCAGCTGCATTGTTCTTTTTGGGCTATGTTTGCAGACTATTTCTAGCCCACATCAATGCAATCCAAATAATCCTCAGAAGTTGCTTCATTATTTATTAGAAAAAGCAATCTGGCATGCGGTGTGTTATCGACAGCTGAAATCCAATACTCAAAGGTCACCAAAACAAATACCAGAAAGAAAAGGTGTTAAGGCAAATAAAAATACACCTTTTTAATTTTGACTGAATTGATTAAATAACAATTGAGTGGTGTCACAGGTCATAAGGCTTTGAGACATAAGGTCAGCTTAATAGAAAAGAGCCTGGGGCCATGTCACAGGGTATGCTCTGAGGCCTAGCACCGAGGCCACATCATTGTGCTCGCTCCTGCCCTTACCCCATGTAGTCTGAAATGAAGAAATGCCTAAACAGAATAGAGAACAGTCTAAATAGACTAGTGCTTATCGCTGAGGGCTACCCCCTGAGTCAATGCTGTTTAGAACTGATTGCTTTATTTGAAGTGAGACTACTGGGCATCTCTCAGTAAACATTTTATAAAATTCAGTAGGCTGAGGAGGGGGGGGGGAAACCACAAACAAAAAAACGAACCAACAAAAAACCTTTCTATACCAGCAGTACTCTATAATATATGTACATCTCATTACAGTCCCACAGTTCAGCCCAGATATTTCGGGACTGACACGAAATGAATGAAGTAGAAAGTGAAACACTTAAATACACTGAAATCAGAAGAACTTGCTACGGGATTTCGAGAAGGAAGAACTGTATAGTGGCTTATGCACACTAGTACATTCACACTAACATTAATTAATGCTACACCATTTGTGTGTAGTAGTGTTCATTTTTTGTATGCTAAATTGTTTTGTTCCTAAAAATAGCTAGCCCAGGGAATCTACTGCCACAGAAATGCATACCTTCAGCTGCTGTGATTGATATTTTTAGAAGGGCTTGGTAATTTTACATTTAATAATACAAATGGAAAATCTTGGCCTACCTCTAGTTCAGCGAGCTACTTAAACCCGTGCCCTATCAAAGCACGTGAGAAACTAACTACATTGACTTCAGCAGGATAACTGGAACATATGTGCAACTATTGTATTCAGAAGTTTGTTCCTAGAAACCCAGCATACAGGAAATTCAGCATAGGAAACTAAAAAGATACCCAGATTATTTAACACTTCTGTGACTATGTGCTGGCTCCAGCGGAGACTAAGGCATACCTCCCTATTCTGTGTCTGTCTCTTCTTCTAGTGATCTTCTCTCCAACTTCCTCTATGTTATCCCCACCTTGGACTGGTAAGGTAAACAGCTGCCACTGAAGTGTACAACAAAATTTCTCGATTGAAGAGAGCTGATCTGGAAATAGATTGGTTTTTTTCTTGCACGGAAATGTATGGTCCATTTTGGTCCACTGATGTTTCAGCATCCATTTGCAAATCAGCTCCTGCAATTCCCTGTTAGTTCCCAGACTTCCCATGGCAATGGTGTTGCTAAATTTTGCTCTAGTTTTTGGCCTGATCATGTTCCCTCTTAATGAATGGCTAAACTTCTATTGATTCTCAGGAAAGTGATTCTGATTCTCATTTATTATTTAAATTATAATTTTGCCAACTAGTACATTGCCTCACTACATAACTCGAGTAATGAGAAGTTCTAGAGTCTACCAATCTACTCTTAATTTTTCAAAATTGGCCATTATCAATGAAATATGTAAGATGATGCACACAAAAAATCCAGTTATACACTATTAATAAATTATAATTTTCAAATGCAAAAAGTATTTAAGGAGGTAGGGTATGGGATCAATTAGATGACAACAATCAGTGTCTCACATGACTTCATGGTGGAAAGAATGCCTTTTACCACTGAGAATCTGACACCCCTTTTAATGTATATTCTACTTAATGACAAGTTATTACAGCAATTATAATTGTTTAGAGTTGGAAAAAAATAACTTTTGGTTTATGATTGTTAGTCTATCTATTTTCTATACTTTTTGTCCTGGAAGAGTTTGTTTCCTTTTCGATCAGTTTATTTAAAGAAATAACCCATGGCTTCAAAAGATAATGCTTTAAAATGTAATTATATAAACAGTGAAGTTCAGGACCTACTCTGTCTACAAACATCAAAAGCATGGATTTTAATTCACAAACATCTTTATCAACAATGACAAAGCCTATAAATCACTCAATGAGACAGAAAATGTTTAGTACTCTTAAGAAAGCAGTCTGAACAGTATCAATTATAGAGACTGTAGGAACATTAAAGATGCATTTTCCTAAAAAGGCCTCTTTTTGTGCACACAGAAACATCTGTGTATGCAGTTTTCAAGTACCTGGATGTAATCAGAATGAATTCTAGGACCTATACTTGCAGAAAATAAAATGTTATTTTTCAAAAGTCATTTGGAGAAATTGTTTCTTTCTGTGGAAATTACTTCTCAGTTCTTTATACTCTTGTCCTTGTGGTTAGCGCTGTGGTTTGTGGACTCATAGAAGAAGGTTGGAGTGCAGCCCTTTAAAAAATCTTTCAGATTGATGACATTATTTACTATGGTAGGTGAAAAACGGCAATGAAAAAAATCTTTGTTAATGTGCAGAAATAATGCACAAGTACTTGATGGATGAAATGTTCTTTCCTGTGCAGCCTGGACAAGGCCCTCCCAGGCAGCTGCAGTGCTCTGAGGAAAGGCGAGACTCTCCTCTTCCCCAAACCCCAGAGCCAGGGAAGAGGCAAGGAGGAACTGTGAAGAGGTGCTGGCTCACGAACAGCCTGAAGGTCTCTGATCATTCACACAACAGGGCTAATGCAAACAATACCAGTGCCCAATAATGCTGGATTTTCGATGTCCTGGTGCTTTGCAGGTTTGTATAATAAGCTTCTCATCTTCATAACTCATAGCAGGACTTTTCATGATGATGATCTAGAGAACCAGAAAACCTAATGACTGATTAATATCTATACTTTCAAATCTTTCTCTTTTGGGGAAGAACTGAAACATGCAAACACAAAGATTATGCCCCGTATGACTCCTGCCCCACCTTTACTTTCCAGGCTGGAAAGCACTGCTTTAGCCAGATTATAACAGTTGCGTTTTTTCCGGATTCAGGCAGAACATTTATTTTCTGATCCGCTTTCTCCCTCTCATAGTAGTCTCAGTCCCCTGTGAAGAATGAGGAGATACAAATCTTGTAGATCACTCATAACAATCCTGCAACACTTCTTGTGTACCACCAGTCTTGGATTAGATTCTTGTATTAGACATCTAAGTTTTAAAGGATTTGAGCACCTAATAGCTTAGGTTTACTGTAAGAGTGGGCAACAAGTTCTACTTCTGGCATTGACCTGTTTGTTTAGGACCTGATATTAAGAGTTTTAAGTGGTTTTGATAGACTGAGATGATCAGCTTCAAAGAAATGGTCATGACTACAAAGTGTCCCCATTAGGCATCTTTGAAAGTATTGGCTTAAATCAGGATTCATGAACTGAACTTCAGTTTCCTTGGTTTGCTTATTTACATTTATTAGCTGCACTGTATAACCTCTCACCTCTTCCTTAGTAATGTATTTAAAATTACACCTTTTATCTGATTTTGCATTAGGCTAGACAGTCTGCCTAATGGTAAGCATTTATGCTGAAATACTGGCATAAGTATTCTTAACTTTGCCCTTTCTGGGTCATATTCTCCATTCCTATTTTAAAATCTATATTAGTTCATATTCTTACTTGTATCTTATCTGGCATTCTTCAATTCTACTTCATAGATTAAATAAAATTGGGTAAATTCTCTGAGGTTTCATTCAGTCTTTTCTTCTCAGCAAATTAATCCAGGACACAATGTCCTGCGAGTGGATAGAGGGTTAATTAGTGTTTGCATAACCTTTTCCTGAACTTTCCTAAGTTTTCCAATTAACTGAGGTAACTGAAAAAACCCACACATTTTGTGGTGTACGGTGTTTCCTTTCCCTGTTAGCAAAGTTGCTTTAAGCAGCCACGCATATTTCTAAAGACTTAAACTAAAACGTGAAAGTTGAAATCATTGCTGACTGTGTATGAGAAGCACCAGCTGAGAAGGATTTCAGTGGTAACTCTTACCTGGCTGCTCACAATTCACCTTCCTATTAGTTTGTGAGCAGTGAAAAGAAACACATTTCTTCTCCGTAGAGGAAAATGCCTTGTTGTGTAGAAGCGTTTTATAAAAGCTCTCTTTCCGCACTCTGTGCCTTGATGGACGTTGCCATAGGGCCTGAGAAGCTGTCATTAAAGGAGATGCAGGGCAAGTGTGCAGCCCCTTGTTGAATGGTACCAGTGAAAAGCCTACATACTCCAGACACGTATCACCTGCAGGCTAGGCAGTGCGAAAGTGGAAGATGTAGTGGAATGGTGCGAAAGTGTAGTCCATGTGAATGGGTACACCAACATAAATATGTTGGTTAGGGAAAGGTATAGTTGCCCTGGACTGAACTGGTCATTTAGCCCATCTCCTCAATACTTGAATGAGAAAGGTGAAAATTCACTGATTATCTGCAAGGTAGAGACGAAGCTGATACTTAAGGAGTGCCAGATTACTCTCAAAATCTGTGAGGAAAACAAGTCTGTCATACTTAAGAGCAATCCACTTTATCCAAAATCTCTAATTCCAAACCCATGTCATTAAGCATTCCAAGTCTGACTACTGGGGAAATGACCCAGCCCTGCAGGAATGGTGGTTGAAAACCATCTTTATCACACAAAATTATGTGAAAGGTACAGAATGGGGCCTATAAAATTCAATTCCTTGGATCCTATTACCACATGAGTAAAATAAAAATCCCATAAAAATTCGAATGAGCAACCAAAAAATGCTAGTTACATTGTTTCAGCAGTGACAGAGATTCTCTCATTTGTCTCTAGCACCATTCATTTTCTCAGATAGCTGCTGTGACGCTGTGTTATTTCTTATCTATGTTCTTTGACTTAATGCTTTGACTTTCTTGTATTTGAAAATAATAAACTACAACTAAATGAAATTAAGAAACATCACATAGTTCAGAGATTGGATAGTTTTAGCTGCACCTGATGATATGCTCAGCTAGCTGTCTCCTGCTGAAATGGTACTGGCTTCTTCTTGCCTTCAAGTTTGTTCCTAATTATGAGGAAACTTTTGACTTCCCCAGTCACAAATTTAACAGTGTCTCCTTGTGTTGCAAGCTGCCAAAGTGTGCTAAGTAACTGAGAGGCCCATCTAGGTATGTTTGTAATGTGAATAATTAGAGACATTCCTATCCTCATATACATTCACAAAATTTAAAAAAAAAAAAAAGTCTTCTCTCTAACAGGCCTAGTGGAAAGCTAGAACGTGTTTGAATAAAATATTCACTATGACTCCTTTATTTGACAAAAATTCCCAGACCATGACTTCCTTTCGTAGTTCAAATGTCAAGCATCCCTTCCACTGTGGTCAGGGTGGCATGCAGGAACAGAGGGAGACCCTAAACAGAAGTCTTTAATGATGACAAGCCTGGTTAACTCAACGACCCACAGCATCTTTTGTCTCCCTTTCTCCCCATGTTGGCTCCTGCTGATTCAGATGGGGGAAGCCAACTGGCAGAGCAGTTGCTCATGCATAGTCTAGGGAAAATGCTTTCTTCACCCTTGTGCATAGAGTGCAAAAGGCCCTTCAATTTCCTCTGTACTGTTTTTTGGGTTTTGTCTTTTTCTCTGATTGACTAGCTTTATATTGATTGAAAAGGCATTTCCTTTGCGCAGCCTTCTGAAAAAAAAAAAAAAATGTTTTCCGTGACCCTAACTCTTAGATTTTTCTTTCCACAGAGCTAAAGAAAAAGTTTCCTGTCAATTATATTGAAGGAAAAATTATATTGTTGTTTTGTGGCACTTTTTTTCTCCCTATGTGTCAAAAGGAAGCAAATGATGCATTAAAAGCCTGAGAGCTGAAATAAAGATTAGGTGTAAAGTGCTATTGATCCCTTTACGAAAAGAAGCTAAGACAGATTCCACTCCTCTGTCAGGTTACATTTTCAGTAAGTTACCCAGATGCAAGATTTGAAACTTCTACAAAGGAGTCTTTAAAGTGTTGTTGAAAGTATCAAATAAGATTAGACCAGACAGTAAAAACAACCATCAAAAAATGTCAGCGGTGCATCTGAGGTAGTCAAGCTCCATCATTCCAGTGTTTAAAGTAGCCCAATACCTGAATGTTTAAGATGCCCATATGAAGATCCAGAACTTTAAAAACGTCGCTTATTACATTCTCTGTGTGTACACTCTACAGATATATATACATATATATATGTATCTCCATGTCCAGAATCTACAAGGTCTTAGGCACACAATATAGTTTTCATTAGATGGGGCAGAAGAAAGCTCCAGTTTTCAGTTCACTAACTCGTTATTCATCCAAAGAATAGTCTGAACATTTTGAAGATTATTACAAGCTGTATCAATTCTGATGAGAGAGCAAACTATTACCGTAAGTGAGTACAGTAGATTTTCTTCCAGTTACTCTACCTTCTTGTTCCTGACAAACCTTTCTGCTGTTCCTTTGCTCCAACCAGGAAGATGGACAGCAGATGAAAAATTATGTGACTTCCTAGCAGAAAGTATATGGTCAAATGTCATCCTCTCTAAACTTTGATGTACCAAAGTTTATTAGAAACCAGTTACTTAAGGCATTTACGTTACTTTCTGCATCAACTGATAACCAAATTAAGCAACTGAGTGTAGAAAGTGCAGACACGATCGACTATGAAACTTTTGATTGTTAGTTGCACAAGCTGGAAACACTGGAGGTAGATAAACCTAAGGAAGGATTAGGCAGCTGCTGATTAAATCCTATACATTAAAAAGTATTCTACAGAGATAAGGCAATGCAATGAATTTCTTGATTCTCAGGAGGGGATCTTTAGAAAATATCCAGAGATTACTTTGTGGATAAAAAAAAAAAAAATGCAAATAGAAGCAAATGCCAAATGAAAGCAGATAAAGAACCTCCATTGTAATCTAACACGTCTACAAATATATTGTTGATGGAGAAGGTAGACTCCACTACTCAAGAAACACTATCAGTAAGCAATTTTTGTAGAGCAAGGGGGTAAAACTTTTGAAATCCTGAAACAATCATGATGGGTCATTAGTTCAACAGAAGGGGTCAAGCCTAAGGATGACAGATTATTTGGGGTGAACTGCTTTAAACTAATACCAGAAGAGGTAGGAAAGCTCAGAGATGAGGTTTAAATTCAAAGTTATAGGAATGTGAAAGGAATTTCTAAGTGGCCTGTATACTTGTATTAGAAACCTGAGGAAAAGAAAATATTAATTTCTATTAAACAAGCTATTCTGTGACTTTGTGATACTAGCGAACCCTGGCTTCACACAAATTTGTGTCTTATGTTCCCATTCCCTTCCTATTTGGAACCATTGTCCTTCTGTGTCCTCTTCCAACACAATGTGCCCAGGTCATTCCGAGCCACCCATATTGGATCCTAAATAAACATATGATACTTTCAGATTCTCCCATGCCTTCTAGCTACTTTTTGGCTTCTGGCTAATCAAAAGGCAGATCTCTGTCTTTAGCTAGCTCTTAGATGAGCTCTGTCTACTCTAGAGCTCTTCTGTATTTGTAACGCAGCTGAACAACATGTGCCTCCTCCAGACTGAGGATTCAGAGACTGAGCTGCAACAGAAGCAGAGGCAAGCAGCTTGGACAAGAGCTTCAAAAGGTTGACTGAAGAATACCCTTTCCATGTTTAGTGTTGCCTTAAACGTTGAACAAGAGCAGAACCAATGCTGCATCAATGTTCTAAAGGGGTAAAAATAGCCCAAATAATGTGTCAGCCCAAGGCCTGACACAATGCCTTGGAAGAAATATTAGAACAGCGGGTGTGAAATGTTATCCATAAAATTGTCACAGATAGAAATTCAATTTATTCTAATGAAAATGAACCTGAAATGCCGCCATTAGTCAGTCCTGTGATGCAAAAGGAGCAAACAGCTGGAGTCAGGTTTGAAAATCCACACTCTGTGCATTTTAACCTCTCACTTTGGGCTAGTTCTAGTTCAATTTAATGGAATAAATACCTTTTACCAGCTGGAAAATACTAGGTGAGCTCCTGCAGTGTGTTTCCCAGTCTAATTTCCATGAAAAGGAATCTAGTTATGTATTTTAAGACTGCTCCATGATGCAAACTAGAGCATTGTAGGTTAGAATGATTAAGAGATTTACTTATTATGAATTAATAAATCATGAACAAATCAATTCAGCTAGATCATATCTGCAATGATGTATCGTTTAGTAATTGCTTACAGCAAAGCCTTTAACTAGTGCTCGATCGTACTCTATAATCAGTAGAGGAGACAGAGCAGGAGAATAGGCTGGAGCTCGGTTTGCACTTTGGGATGAGTTGGCAGCTTGCCTACTTTGCTTGTAGAACTCAGACTATTTTGCCTGGCAGCTGATAATCCTGCCAAGCATCCAACAACAAATTCCTGCACTGTATTTTCCTGTCTGAGACTTTCCCTCTTCTGAATTGATTTAGACCATGTGACAGCAACCTTCAGGTACAGGCTATGAAGTGAGACCAGACAGACATACATCCTGGCAAAACAGCATATTTAATGGATAATCAAGACATGAAAAAGGAGAAAAATCAGTGAATTTGTTAGAAATCTTCTTACAGTTTTCAGATCTAACAATGCTCTTGCTGCCAGATGCTGCTTTCATTCATCTTTAAAGCTGTCTGCATTAATAACACTTGTTCCATTTGGTTGCTACTTTTACAAATATTTTCCTCATAACACTATCACTGGCAGCAGCACTGTGTAAGACCATGTAGAGAAAACTGTGAATCCATCCATTTTAACACACTGAATGGAACCCATAGATAGCCTAGTGAAGGACAGCTATGGGTGAAGTTACTTGACTGATTGCAAGAACGACTCTCCACTTCCCTCCACGTAGTTATGATTAACTATGTGATGAAGATACATCACTGTTAATGTGTAACATACTGGCAGCTGATGTGGAAAACAACACTGGCAAAACAGTAGCACAAACTTCAGCAAGCATTAATATTCATGTTACATACCATGGGTCACTACAAGACTTCCGCAGACGATTCAGTAACCACTATAACTTGTATGTGTGTCTGTACTCCTTAGAGTTGGCAGGAACATGTCGTGTCACAACACCAACGCATCTCCAATGTGTTTCACAATTCATACCCTGTTAAACAATAATCTGAGTAGCATACTCAAACAATTGGTGTTTTGACAGTGCCATTGGTCTAGAATCAAAGAGTAAATTCCATTCATATATAGAGGAAAGAACGCAGTTAATCTGAATAGAACATGGAAATCATGGGAAAAAACAGGCATGTACTGAATTTTCAGGTATGACTGCTCTTGTTTTGCCACTGTTGCCTACATTAGAAAGGACTGTAGTTACTACTCATTTAATATACACAACCCAATAAACACCATGTATACGAAGAGTTGAGTTCTTTTAGGAACTGCAATATGAGAGCCTTTGTTGCATATCTCATGTCATGCCCATGTCTTCTGTATCAGATTCTTAGATTTTATTCTTGCCTTCTGAATTTTACAGAGCTGAACTGCATCTCAGCAGCTCCCTATCATTTTAGAACTTGCCCCGCTTTTTTTTTGCCCCTGCGATTTCTTCCACAGGCTTTTACATTGAAACTCTGCCCTTTAAAATATTTAACATGGACAGCCTATAAAGAACGTGCATAGCTTGAGAGCGTTTATTTAAAATATATCCATAATGTATCTTACACTTTTCACAATGTCCTATATTAATTAGAGTTCCATATATCCCTTTGATTGCTATTGTTAATATAGTCTATGTATGATATGCATGGGAACCGGCAACATCCACTTTGTGTGGTTTTACATACGCCAATTTTGAGGCTTAATTCTGAATCCTTTCCAAAATGTCCTGAAAAGAGAAAACTCTGACCTGTATTTCAGAAAAGAGCTAAACAGAAGTATGTGGAAAAAAGCCCCAGATTTTAGTTACAATTAGTATTCTTTCTACTACCTTACATAAATGCATCTCTAATGAAAAGCAGAACTGTTCGGCTTATGTTTATTTTGTAAATGTCATAGATCATCCATTTTGTTAAATACGCTGTGGCTGGGCAGCAAGAAGAAGATGACTTCCTAGCATGGGCTACAGTGCCCTGTGGCAGAGGAGACCCTCTGGAGGGAGGCACAGATTGCTTCTTCCTTGGGAAAAACTGAGTCTGCCCAAGGGGAAGGAGTTTCTGGATGGAGGAAGCAAGGTGGAGAGGCACAGTCTGGTACAGGGTCTGCCACACTCTTGGAGCTGGAAGACTTGAAAGAAGAGGTCAAGAAGAAGCAGGGGGCAGAGCTAAATCTGGGAGAACACAATGGGATATTGTGCAGTTGGTTGAATCCAGGAAAGCACTGAAGGTGCTGTGCGGGAGGCAAAGAGTGGAGGAAGGAGCTACCCACTATGCNACTATAATAAAACCTAGCTGGAGAAAAACAGGACTTTGTTTTTTCTGATACACTGACTTCAAACGCGAAGGCAGGGCACTTCCAGGCTCTGGACCCCTTCACAGCAACCCCACTCACAAGCTGAAGATGAATCTACAGAAATTTGCTTTTTAGTATTTAAGATTTTCCGCTTGTCAGGCTTTACATTTTGTCTGGCAAGGAGGACAAGCAATGTCATGTGATTTAGATAGCCCATCACACCCAGAAACTGAAGTACTTTGTCCTGTAGGTTGCAATTTGTTGAAACAAATTAGTAGCAAAAGGCTTCCTTGTCTCCAAGGTAGAATACAGTGAAAAATAATTCCAGTATAATGCAAGTAATTTCTTAGAAATATTTTAAGCAGTTGAAGCAGTGAGGAATATTCATTGACTCAAGAACAAATAAAAACTTCTTAAAAGATTTCTTTCTTTCTTCTGAACTCCTTATCCCTTTTTATTCAAGCTGTTCCTGAAACCTTGCTTCTCAAGACACAAATGGCAAGGCGGATCACGTGGAAGGCAATCACCATGGGTTACATACTGTATTTTAAAGTTATTCCTCCACTAATAATTAACATACTTACTATTATTGCAAGTTATGTGTGAGGAAGGGCATCTGTTTGATGAATTTATTCTTCATTTGTATGTTACACCCCCTTAAAAAAAGAAATAATTATGTCAGATCACATTTGATGGCAGGGATGGATTCTGCTTATCCTTGGTGCAACTTATGCTCCCGGAAGAGGAGAAGGCTGAGAAAGTCATGAGAAGCTTAGAGTATGCAGCACAAGAAAAGACTGAGATAACTCTGAGAGGAAAAGGGAGCAAGCACATTCCTAAGAGTGACAGAAAAAGAGGCTTCCTAGGGACAGAAGAAATAATGCAGAATTTGCCACAGCTCAGAAAGCCCCTGAGTTGAGTGAGAGCAGACCTGCAAGCAAGAACCTGCCCTGCAAGGACACAGGGGGCAGAGCAAGATTTCTTTCCAAACCTTTTGCTTTCTGCTGAGTTTTCTCAATTTTTAAAATGGGCCTGCTGTCATTCTTCTTCATATAAAATATTGCTTTTGGACTTCGAAAGCCTTTTTGGTCTTTTTAGGGGAAGAGTCCTCTCATTCCACTGAGAGAGAGAAACTTGTTCTTATAGTGTCTTCAGCTGATCAGTGGCGTTGGTGGACCACTGCTACTGCTCTGCAGCAAGCTGACTGAATATAAGGGGAAGGGTACTCTGCTCTTAGCTGAAGGAAATGAAATAGAGACATAAAAAGATACAAGAAAAATCAAAAGACAAGAGGGATCAACTTTCTGAAAAATACTGATTGCATCGAGAAAAAATAAAAATACTGAAAGCATTCTCTGCAAGACTTTTCACAATCGTGAGGGAAAGGAAGGGGAGTGAAAGAAGAAACAGACTGCAGGAGAGTGTAAAAGGAAACCAACTGTCCATAGAAGACCTCTATTTTTAGATTTAAAAGAACACTGTCATCATCAGTGTCTTCTGTGGAAAACAAAAAACCTATTAGCCGTCTTTTTAAAACTGGAAAAGAGTAAGAATATAAACAAAGATGGAACTGAAGACATTTGCAGCTTTTCCCATATTAAGACATTTCTTCTTCAGAGAAATGTGTCAGAGGGCTCACTCTGTGTAACACCCAGCATTTGTTTGTTCACACTGACCTAATTTTCAGAAGGCTTTAGGTGTTCATGTGCATAAGCAATTTATCATGACTACATACACTGGAGTTTGTCATGCATGTATAGAACACAGTGGTCAAGGAAAAAAGTCGTTCATGGAAAAGATGTATCATTAAACCATTAAAGCTTTCTTGCACACAGTTCCATGTAAATCAGACCCAAAGTATTTAAATACTAATCTGTGCTAATGCTTTTACGTGTAAAATAAGTAAGCATCTTTTTATTCCATTTTAGAGAGTCAATCCTTCTTTCTTGTCCATATTTACATTTTTCTCTTGCATTAAGTACATATAGTTTAACACATTTAGAAAGTGATTCTTCAGCTGGGGAATCAAATGCTACATCAAAGCAGATACAATATTTTCGTCATGTATTTAATGACAACATTTTGCAAGTGCATTAGAAGTAATAATTGCTCATCAAACAAAATAAAATGAAACTTGGAAAAAATGTAGAGCAGCTTTAATAAAGTATTTGAGCTGCAAGGAAAAATATTTAAATTTGTAATCAACACATACAAACAAATCACTCGCCAAATTTCCTAATATTGTGGTGCTAAGTAAGCTAATTATCCACATTAAATATTATTAAAATAGCACTTTTGCCTTTGAAGTTAACACATTAGTATTAATATAACTATCAGACATGAGAAATATGAAAAACACAAACAACAAAAACCTGTGCACAATATAAAGTACTTACTCTTTCAGATGTTTGGACTTTGTGCTGAAAACTGTCAGGGCATATCAGGATGCTGTTTCTTACAACCAAACAGTAGAAATACAGAGGACAGAGAGAGATCTGGCTTCCTACTGCAATATACTGAATGAATTTCAAAGACTTAAATTCTGGAGGCAACACACAAATAAGTTAAATATTTTTCACTTCTTTAGAGCCAAAATGTCTCTCTCCTGCATTCACTGGGTCTACACTGATGTAAAACTGAGGAGAGACATGGAGAGCTTTTGTTTTTTTAAAGCCAACATATTGGCATAGTATACAGTGAAAGCGAAAAATGAAACTATCAGACTAAATTCACAACAAGAGTGAAAAGGATAGAGTTTTACAATTATTCATTATAAAAGTTACACCTGAAATCCATTCCAACACTCAAAATATGAAGTTAAAGTATTCAAACCACCTTAACTTTGCTAATCCACCAGAAGAATTAAAATATAACTCAACTGGATTTGTCTTAGAAAAAAGTGTCTACTCAGAGAAAAATAAGCATTATGATGACTAAACGTAATTCTGTGAAGTATGTCACGAAAAATTAACTTTAATTTTTTACTTTAATTAATCTTGTTTCTTAAAATGCAAGGCACAACATAAAATTTCATATATATTATACATAGTTCATGGGAAATATGAAATGTTAGCATTCTCCTGTCTTATTTGAGACAAAGAGGAACAAGAGTGAGACGCATGGCATCTGGAGATGTTAACACAGGACGTTTTCTCTTCAAATCAAAGAATGTTTAAATTTTTTGTAGTGTTACCTCATGATTCATACATTTAATCAGTATATGTGCTCGTCAGCCCAACTGTAGTTTTATAAAAGTTAGAAATAGCCTTCACTGTAGTTAATCCAACTAAAAGGCATCTACACATGCAAGTTTTAGACATTCCACCTGAGTTTGGTATGATTTTACCTCTGGAGATGTATCTCTCTTCCTCCCTTATTACAGACACAGTCTAGAAAACTTGATTAGATCAAGTACTTAAACTTTATCTGGTTAAGCAGGATGGACTCAAACAGATCCCGTGATCAAACTGAGGGCTGTTGCCAGTATAGGACAGAAAATAACTATCCGTGGAAAAGAAATGAGATTTTAATCAATGGAAAAGAATGGTTCAAGAGGTCTTATTAACTATATTGTCTACAACCTCCCATTTATACCCGATTTGGTAACCCCTCTACTGACTTCACTTCCAAATTAGGTAAACCTAGCCTATACTTTCTCTACCTGATTACACTAAACTACCTTGAGGAAGGACTAGCAAAGAAAAAAAAAATAGACAAAATGCAGTAATTCTTTCCTAAAGTTGCTGGTTAGGAGGAGCAAGATTTAAAGGTTTCAGAGATAAGATGTGCATAAAAGGGAATGAAATGGGCAAAGGAGTAATAAAGTTCTTAAGACCTAAGGCCCAAGCTTAAGTTTACAAACTGTATTTCACTTAGAAAGGGGAATAACCTGAGTTTAAAAAAACAACCGAGAAAAAAACCCTTATGAGTGCTAAAGTCTGTTTAGGATCTTGTAAAAGAAATTGCCCTTTGGACCTCCTCCAGTTTACCCATATTCCCACCCAAAATTGAACAGTTGCCCTTGACCACATATACTTGTTCCTGAGGATATTACGTCTGATTTTTGAAAGTGTTTCAGCTCAGGCATGAAGAAAAATGCTGTGTAAATAAAAAAAATTGCAAACAAACATCTCAGCATTTCTGATTTGAATTTTCTCACAGACTTTTAATCTGTAAAAAGGCTTGTTTTTTTTTTCTCAGTGTTTTATTTTGTGAGAAACATTATTAAAAATGTCAGTTACTGGAATTTCCATTGGACAGTAAAGCTGTCTTTCAAGCTTTCTCTTAATGACAAGATGGAATACATCCTGCTAAAGTTAGAATAGCTTTATGTTAAAATATATCAAATGTTTTTTAAAGGTATCTTGTCTTTTAACATGTTAGTCCACAGCAGCATCAGTTTTGGAAATCTGTATATGTCTACTGCAATCAGCTGAGCAGTACCAATTTATACTAAGTAAGGATATTCTCTGCTGTTTGAGAGAATAAAAAATCTTTGCCCAGTTAAGTTAATTCCTTTCAGATCTTATACAATTACATTGAACTTCCTAACGCTTTATTTTCGTATGAGTCTGTGATTAATTTATACAAATGTGATCAATAAATATGAGGGCTTTTTATACCTGTGAATTCACAATACTTCCTGTGAGAATTTAACTGCGTAAATGAGAAATAATCTTTTTTGTAACTGCTTTGCAACGTTTACTATTCAAGTGCTTTGTTGGCAAGCACTTAAACGTGATTGTATTGAAAATTAAGCATATAAATTAAATAAAATATAAATTTGCATTGGAAGTTCATTTTGTTGTTTGTTTTTTTTTTACTGTCAAGCTGACATTGCTCAGAACAGAATGTATATCTTACAGGTGCAGCATATATGGAATTCAGTCTCATTATCATTCAAAACTTTGGCACAATCTGGGACTGGGCTTCAAAACTTAAGTCTTTAACTGGACTGATATGAGGACTTCAGACTCTTGTAGGAGTACAGTATAACTCTGGGGTTTGAGGCATATAATAACCATACAAGAACTTTCAAAACAGTATATTTCGTGGCTGCATCACATATAACTTCTAAGGTGAGAAGTGTAAACATCTGTAGGTAATACATTTGACTCCTAATAGCCAGAGAGGTAATCAAATTATATTGTGATTAAAAATTGTATTTACATGTTTCTGCAACCTCTACATCATAGTTAAGATACAGTTACAGCTGAACGCTAACTCCACCACTGACCTTTTGTGACATTCTGCAAAGCTTACTGTCAGCACTACAAGCTGCAAAGTAATGGAAACAAAACCCAAAACAATTCCCAAACCGAGATCGGTTTCTAACCACATGTAAGCTCAGCCATGTTATGTGATAAAGTGATCCAGCATGTATTTTGCATCTGCAATTATTTCCCATCATTCCCCACACAGCCTTTCTAACATGTGAACTAGTCATACCCGTATTTAAGAGGATGTTTCTTCCTTTTCACTTTAGAACAGATACCTTGTTGATATAAACAGGCAGAGGAAATTTAATAGTCTCTCAGAACTATTTTCTCACTCAGGTTATATGAATAGTCATTAAGACAGCATTCCCTCATTTTCACATGAACCCGCGTAGGGCACAAATGCAGGTTTGTGCAATCCATTTAAGTCACACTTTACCTAGTTGAATCTAACATGGTAAATGAATAAGCCTTTTTCAGTTGGAATAAGCATGGTTGAATATTTTTCAGTATATCTACACTCGAGATTTAACTATCTAAACACTGTAAAAATAACTATGCTGACTTCAAATATGTTTAAATATAGCTGTGTGAAAAATGTAGAAAATATTTTCGGATCTGACCTGTTTTTAAAAACACACTCTGAATCCCTGAAAGAAAAGTGGATTGCAAAGAGTCAAATAAGTAGAGATGCATTACAAAATATTTGAACTGAAATTTTTAAATGTCCAAGTGACCAGTTACACAAGATTCACTTTTTCTCCACAGAGGACAATGTTGTATGCTGCAGAAATGGGAAGAGTCATAAGAGAAACATTGAAAGAGTAGCCAAACTACTCTTGTAGAGTGTAGTAAGTAGTAAGAAAGTGTTTTGAACTTAGTTTTGATTTCTGTGGTGATTCAACAGGCTGTACCTGGTATGAATGACACCTTTAAATACGTTGATTGATTCAGGTGAGCTGGTGCTGAATTTCAGGGTAAGGGGGAAGTTCATGGAGAGCAAGGTTGGATTTATTAATATACTGAATTTCAACTACACTTTGATCACTGACTTAAACTGATGTTCTTGGAGTGAAGAAACATATGCTAAAGAAGAACTTGTCACGCAGGACATCTATAATTAAAGAAGATCTTCAATGAAAGCATTTCACAACACCTCCATTAAGCTTTGTCATACTGCAAGAAGAACATGAGCCTCTGTGTAAAGAAAAGTTAAACAATTGTCAGCTGAAAGCAGATGAGGGTTTTATTGAATACCTGTATTACTAATGCATGAAGAGGTACCCATGCAGAGCACAGCAGATACAATCATTGCTTTTAATCGTTGTACAATTTTTATTACCAATGGACCTACTAAACAAAAAGAGTGGGATAGATTTCCTTTACTGGTAGCCATAGTTTTATTTCAGGAGAAATCAGTGACCTAGGTCACCGAGTTGTCACTGATCCTAGTACCAGGATCACCTCCACATGAAGAGACAGGTAGGATTACTGTCTTAAAGACAACACAGATCGGGACATTCAAACCTCACTAGCTGGGGTCACATAAAGGTTAAAGTATGGATAAGCATTTCCAAATCTTCCCACTAGGAAGGAATAAAATTTTTTGACAAGGCAGTTAAAAGAAAAAAATTAACATGCATTTATATAACTTCTAAAGGAATGTATAATAGCAAAGAAAGAAATGCACATTACCTTCATTGATCTAGGTTACCAGTTATTAAGAAGCATTATTACAATTTCTAAGGCCACAGTGATTGTATCTTGAATCATGGTCCAAATATCCGTATTACTGGAGAGAACTTTTTTGAAATTTGGGTTCAATATAGGCTGGGGAAGATGGTTGCTTTGATCAAGAGGCTAGTATCAGTTCTTGAATTTTTGAGTTAAAAAACAAAATTTTTGAATTTTGAAAACCTACTAAGGCACTTAGCGGTTTTCACTTAGTTATTTCCATCCACAATAATAGCTCTTTTAGTTTATAAGTGTATGTGACTAGAGCTCTCCAGGTATTTTAGTGGACACAGCTATAAAATGATGTTGAAGAGGCCAAAATAATTATTTCAGAATTCCATAAATTTAAAACAGTTAATAAAAATCCCCTCATCAGCAGAAGTTTAAAGAAAAAAAAATATTATTCCCTCCTCTGAAAGATAACTTTGATTATTCGGTCTGTCTGAAATGAGGATTATTAATGCTTCCAGACAATGACATTTTTCTGCCTTTCTCAAAATTATTAAGTGGAATTCTCAAATAGTTCAGCTTCATGGATTTTTTAACTCTCCTAGGAGAACATACTACTTCAAATTGTGCTTCAGCTGTAAATTTGTACCTTCATTTTTTTAAATGATGGTATTAAGATAGTGAAAGGTAACTGGCAGAAAGAAGTTGGTATCAATATGAAATTTACTTAATGCCCAGTGTAAAATTGTTGGCCATTTTCATTTTTTTGAGATCAGGGTCCACGCTCTTGCAAGTACCACTGAAACCATCACATACAAGGGTAGCCACAGCCAAAGAAGCAATCTAATAACTCTGAGGACTGGAGATTCCCACTTCGAGAACTTTGATTTTCAGAACTTTATTTGATTCTTTCACTAACCTAGTAAGTTTGTAAAATAGCTTTTAAAATATTAGGCTTGAGTGCAATCCAGAACCTGGTTCTGCACTGGTTAAGAGGCTCTTTCATGAAAATATAAAGAGATCATAGCTCTTTGCTTGCAGGTACTATCAAAGCAATATCCCTTGGGAATAAGAAGGGGGAGCTGTGTGTTTTGTCTTTTTTATACTTGCACCCTGAAAACTGAGGTCAGAATACAGAGACAGGCAAAGATGAAGATATATTTATTTGTTCATGCATTCGTCCCTCTGAGCCAACAGCATTGCAAAGGGCAGGAACTGTACTTTCATTTGTTGCTGGTTTTAATCTCTTCTATGGTTTTCTTCTTGTCTCTTTTTCTTGTCTGCTGCTGCTTCTTCTACGGGTTTTCTCAAGTACCCTCATTTTCAAAGGGAAGCCCACTTGGTTTCCATTTGATATCCTCAGGTCCTGTGGTGTCAATGGAACTCATCTAGCCTCATCCGTACTATTTGGTATTTGTATGTTAAGCATGGCAGAACTCAGGCCTGTCTAAATTTTCAGGGGCTAATTGGAAAAATCTTTTATTTTAAAAAATTTTTAAGGTAAATATTATGAAAAGGCAACATGAAGCAAAATCACAGAGATGCTAAGTATTTCAGGAATATGCCCATTAGCAATGTATATTTCTCCTTGTTTTTCAAATATTAAAAAGAAACCATTAAAAAGGCCAATGATCAAGCATGAACAAAGGGAAAGAAACAGGCAAGACACAAAATTCACTCAAAACATGAAGGCATCAAAAACATGAAGGTTTTTTTCTTCACATATGGAGATTTTTAAAACCAGGCATGGGTGCAACAAAACTTAAAAGGTGTTCTGAATCAGTTCAGAAGTTTGCCAATTTGAGCTTGAGCCAAATGACTATCCAATGAAGAGTAACAGATGCACCTGATGACATAGCATTCCAGTTCAAGGACGTAGCAGAAAAATCACTCTAGTTCTCCCCAGTGACAGACAAAACTATTGATTGCACATTTACAGCTCAAATGTTGTGGGTTTTTTTTTTTCCTCCTTTCTAGAATAACAACAGAATTTGAAGTGTATGAAGAGCTTGTGGGTTTGGCTTCAATTCAAGGCCAAACAAAGGGCTCTGACTTTCACCACAGTCTGCAGAAGCATTTACAAGCTCTGTATTTGGATTTGTGCAAACTTGTTGATCTTTCAAACTATCAAGCATTTTCAACAGCTGAAGCACAGAATAGCACAATATTTCCTTTTGTTTTCTGATGGAAAAGTTTACAGGTACCAAAATCCATCTGAGAAAAGGTTAACGGATAACTTGAATCCAGTTATATCTTGTGCATTACTCACTGATAGCCTGAATCACTGATAATTGGTCTACTGAACCCAGTCACCAAAGAGAGCTGATTAATTTGGACTACCTGAAAGCATGTATTGTTTTTCTAGGCAGAAAAAAATAAAGGCAAAAAGAGAAAAAAAAAAGTTCACATTTCTTTCCATTTCATTTTGTTCACTGAATAAAGGGTTTGTTGAACATGTCAATAGACCACATTATTTTTGTTTATATTTAGCTTAAAAATTTTAGAAAAAATGTTTTTGAAAAGACCAAAAAGCTTATTATTTTGAAATGGATTTTTAAAATAAAAAATAATAATAAAAAAAATCAGGTCTTTATCCAAACATTAATTTATCTTTCCTACTTTTAGGTAAACTTTCAAAGAAAGAATGTATTTTAACCACTTTCTCTTTTTTTAATATTTCTTTTTATTTTTTGTTGTAGAAAAGGGATCTACACATACATAAAGACTGAAAGTGAATTTCCTGCCCATATTATTTCTTTTTTTTCCTCTCTCTTCCACTTCACTTTTCCTAAAGGAGGGGAAAAATAAGGAGGAACTACTAAAACTAGAGTGCTGGACTTTTTATTATATTCAAATTCATTATTATTAATTTCTTATTTATGTTTTCAGTTAGTAAGACTGCTATTAATACAAAGGTTATGTATTTTTATAAAATTAAAATCGTAGGAGAAGTAAACATGTCAACCAGTTTCGCTAAGACACGAGAAACTGAGCAGAGGGAACATCCTACGGAGAAGGTGGCTTCTAACACAGGAACTGAGGAGATGAAAAAAGGCTGCCAGAGAAGACAAGTGGAAAGAGTTGGACATGAGTGTCACTTCATTGCCTAGAACTGTAGCTGGAGTTTGTGCAAGAGAGAGAGGGAGACTCTGTCTACTACATCTGGATCAGGTCCATGGAGCACATGAAGAACCAGTGTCCACACCATGCACATTTTGGGGGGGTTCACTTCAGGCTGGCTCTAGTTTGTAGCCATGGACTGAACCCCCATCAGCAGCTGGAGTGCATTTGGGCTGTTCACAGGGTAAATTTTTCTGGTTTGTTTCATCTGAAAGCAAAACAGGTTGTGTGCTCTGAGACAGTTATGAGATCTGAATCAACACATGTTAATTGGGGAGAACTATGAAACTTCTTCAAAAACACTTTGCTGATTCAAACTAAAATGTTAATATAGACTCAGGGAGCTCCTACTAAAAGATGAGGAACTTAGGGACATCAAGTGATTGCCTCCCATTCAGAACACAGAAGTACCGGCACAAAAATGATTTCTGTTTCTCTATTTCTAGCCAAACACTGAGCGTATCCTTTAAATTTTCTTTTCCCTTTTTCTTCCCAAAGAAGTTTGACTGTCACAGTTCGCCTTCAGAGACGAACAAACTTGCGGTTAGAGAGTTATGCAGTGCAGAGAACTGTGTAAATAGTGGTACTTCAAAAGGCAGATTAAAAGACCTGCTTAATATTTTCGATTATTTTCCTTTGTACCCTTCTGTGATCTCAATGCATCAGTATGTAATATGACATTAACTTTGACTTTTCTTACTCCCTAAAATGTTACCATTTGTGCAAACATTTTAATGTCTGTCATGCTGCAACTGAATTTCTTTCCTCTTCTCTGCACTGCAATGTTGAGGAAAAACCACTACAAGAGTACTATAGATAACAACGCTGTATGTGAAGGAAGATAACAAATTTAGAGTCCCCTTAAGATTTGATCTTATATTCAAAGAAGTCAAACCAGAGTGAAACCTAGTTATTCAGGCTGTTGAAGCTGCCTCTGCCCAGAAGACACCTTCTGATGAACTGAGACCATGTTATGGGGTTTCTTCTAGAGTGGAAAGAAATCATGACACATTATGGATAAAACCTGCAGTTAAAATTATTGTTTACTGCTTTGGTACAGCAGTTGCAGAAACACGGGAAATACAGTAGCAAATAGACAAATAGGTCAGTTATAAAAGGTTCAAAAGGTATTGAGGGTGGGTAAAATTTCTTCGAAGCTCCTGACTAAAATTACAGGTGAAAAATTATCTTTGGTGGGTTTTTTTGTTCCCTTTTGTTCATTTTTTGACAAATTATATTACACCATCAGTCTTCTCTTGGTTGTTCTTTGCAGTGTTGCTCAAGTTCTGTGGGAGAACAGGTTCACCTGGCTAGCCCAGACAGAATGAGGTTGTTTAATGCACCAAAATAGCTAGCAAATATTAGGATATAGTGGTTTATTTATGTTCTTGGGTTTTCTTTGTATTTTCTTTTTTTCTAGTAAAATATTGTGATGGGATTTCTTTCATTACTAATTTCTGAATTTAGAATTTGGACAAAGGTATTTTTTTGTAGATGACCATTCAGAGGTTTTGGGTTTTTTTAAATTATAACTTATGTATGTGCACTACAAAACCAATCTATTTTGAAAATGAATGAAAGAAAAATATTTTTAATTTTTGCATGTGAAAATCTTATTAGTCACTCCACATTTTTTCTTGTAAAACTAGCTAATGTAATCTAAGATTCAATAATTAACTGTAATTTGGTATATGTGGACATTCTGTTTTTTGACTTTGTAACCTCAATGCTTAAACATAGATCATTGAACTATGTGAGAACTAAGATTGTTGTTCATTTGTTCTCATGTAAAACACACACATATTTTAGTTTTCATGTGTTGGTTTTCAGCTAAAATAAGGTTCATTTGCTAGAGTAAATCAATCACATTTCTGTTTCTAATACTTCTTGTGAGAAATCTATTAAATAATTTTTCTCTTTTTTTAAATAAAGACTGTAATGCACAGATGTTTCCCATTGCTTCCTTTCTCTCTCTCTCCCCCTCCTTCTCTTCCCTTCATTGCCTTTTATTTAATATTCCAAGGGCAAAGACAGTGATTAACAACCAGCATCTCGTCTGAGCTCCCATTTCCAAACACAGCAGGTCAAAAAAGCTGTTTTAGCTGGGCTGAGATATATGAAATTCTGGTCCCAGGTGAGGATCTCCAGGCCACAGAAAATGAAGCCTGAGGGTGCACAGTATTTCTTAGGTATACTTTGTGTGCCACTGATTTCCATGGCCCTTTCAAGCTTACTTATTTTCTACATTTATTAATATTTTCTCCTTATCCTAACTTCCTCTTTTTCCATTCCAACCTTAAAAAACAGTAGCTAAATGTCTGAATTTAAAAAAAAAATAAAAATCATTGAACTACCGCTAATACACACTTTCTATTTCTAATAATAAATAGCCTTCTTAGGAATCTGAAAACACTATTTTACCTTTTCATTTATGCATTGTTTATCTTATTTTTTGCAACTCCTATTTCCAGAATAATGTTATGGGAAACCCAAAGATAACAGTGCGCCAGAATAAAATGGAGTAAAACAGAGAATAAGTTCACAAATTTTTAAATACCTATTAGCTTCTACACAAAATCATTACGTTTTCTCATTGATTATTTCACAGTAGTAATAATACTAATAATGATAGCTACAATTTTTATTTCCATAGCCTAAGAACTCTTTCCATTTAAAAAAATCCCAATTAATCTTCCCATTGTTTCTCATGTAGTAATACTTCTCCTTTTACATCTGACTGGTTGCCTCCAAAGTCTTAGGATTCTTCTGTGGTGAGGGACTGCTGGTCCACAAGTGTCTGTAGAAACACCAACTGTTATGGATGTTTTGGAAAACTCAAATATATAACAAAAAAAATCTAGCAGAGATAAAATGTGTTTTAAAGTTTTTGTCATTTTCTTCCTTTGGCAAATATTAATTCAGAGCTGAAAAAATTAATTTATTTACAATGCATGCCTCTGAAAAAACATATCCTCACCAATATACAGCAAGTATGAAATGTAATGAATAATACACCGAGCAATTCTAGGCATGCATATAAGGAGCTGAATAAATGTAGACAACTTTTGTTTCCTTTTACTGAAATTGCTTGATCATAAATTGCATAAGTGACTGTTCTTGACTATTTTACAGTCCTCATTTCAGTTACTGGATAAGTATTCTTCTGAGCACAAAATATTAGAGAAAAACGGTTACATTCCTGCTCCTTTATAGAGGAACAGACAAGTAGCTTTTTTTGAGGCATTCAAATTTTAAGTCACTGAGATTCATTATTGCCTTATGAAGCAGGACCATAAAAAACAGCTCTTATTTCTCCCTCAGTACATGCACACAAGTACCCTGATACATCACATTCACTATTTCAAAGATACTCAGATTTTCCACCATTACATCAAAATAAAAAGGAGATGGAGATTCATGTTCCATTACATGAATATGACATCTCTGCAGATAAATACTTTAGCTTTGTTCCTAAAAGCATCGTAAACTGAAACACAAGGTCCCAGAGTCCTCCAACATGGTCTTAAATATATTTATATAGCCTGCCTGTATCTTTTTCTAAAGTCATAAAAACGTCACAGAATATTCTGCATTAATTTGGGATAGAGAATTTCTATAGTGTCTTGGTTTCATCTGGGATAATGTTAATTTTCTTTCAAGTAACTGCTGTGTTTTGGATTTAGTATGAGAAGAATTTTGATAACACATATTGGTTTAGTTGTTGGTGAGTAATATTTACATTAGTCAAGGACTTTTTCAGCTTCCCATAGAAGCTGAGAGGGAGCACAGACAGGACAAGCTGGCCAAAGGAATATTCCATACCATAGACGTTAAGCTCAGTATAGAAATGGGGGTCGGCCAGGGGGCAGGAATGTGCGATCGCAGCTTGGAGGGGCTGGGCAATCGATCATCAGGTGGTGAGAGTGACTTGTGCTGTATCACTTTATTGTGTATATTCTTGTAACATCATCATTATTATTATTGTTATTTTCCTCTTCCATTACTGTTCTATTAAACTGTCTTTATCTCTACCCACAAGGTTTTTTTTTCCTTTCCCCTTCTCTTCTCCATCTTCCCCCTACCCTACTGGGGGAGGGTGGGGGAGTGAGCAAGCGGCTGCGTGGTCCTCGTTGCTGGTTGGGGTTAAACCATTACATACAGTTCATGATGAAACCAAGAATATTCTTTGAGGAATGAGAGCATGTGTTCACAAGATCCTCTGAAGATTGTAATTGCAACTAAGGAGTGTTTCCCATTCTACTCTGAAGAACCACTTGGGCTCTGCTGAGGCAGTTTGTTGTCACATTGGCTCTGTCATCACAGTAAGGTCCAATGTGTCCTGGAACAAACCTAATTTTGGATTGAAAAATCTGTAGTACGTTATGAAAGCAATTTGCCATAAGAGTTTTCAGTTCAAATGCTTCCCTAAATACTCATTGATTTTACCTGCTTAAAAAGAACCCTATATATTCTCCCTTTCAGGCTCTTCAAGCGTTTTGTCTGTGTTCAAGTAAATAAACAAAAAATCCTATATTATCATGTGATATTAATAAACAGCATTAATGCCTGGGCATTACATGCATCCGTCCTTAACACTGACCTCTTTTTGCCAGTCTCTGGGAATCTATTGAACGCCAGTTGTCAGTACTACTGTAGATATTTCTCTCCTGAGTTCTACAGGTTGCTGTGGAGCATGCATCCACAGAAAAATTATAAAGGTTAGAGAGCCTCTTAACTGTTGCTTAGTGCCATATCTCTGGCAGATTCCATGGTTTCCCCTTACGGAAGATTACCATTCCTTGTGTTTGTGCAGACATGAGATTCAGGTTTGAGAGCTACTGTTTCTGATACCCATCATGTATTCCTGTGCTGCTGACAGTTCATATCATTTTTTGTAAAAAAAAAACGCTCTGCCAACGCACAATAAATACACTATTTACATAATGAATTCGTACAGCAACTGAGATTTGTCCTTAGAAACTGGCAAAGAATGAGTGCAGATGAATGCAAAACTACTAGGAATTCATAGTGCTACATGAAATTATTTTACGTTGAATTTCCACTCTCTGTCTAAAGTTAGAATTAAATGGAAAGAGACGAGTAGTGTTATGGTCTCCAGAGTCTTACCAGTTTCTCTGTTTAGATGTATCTCCTATTGGCTCTTTTCTTGGAGCCAATGCAGATAGAGCTGATGACTGAGAAGAGTCAGGAGTTCCACTAAAGTTAGCCAGCTGTGATTGAGATTGATGGCCTTTAATAATATTCTCATCCATGAAAACTACTGATAATGCTCACACTAACTGCAGATTCCAGATAGAGTTCTACATGGCCATGAAGAAAAATATATCAAAAATGTTTACACCTTCATAAGAAACTTTATATCTGATGTGAGTTTAGTGATGAATATTTGCCGTTAACACAGAGATGTCCATGATCTCCAGCCATTCCTATTCCCAGAAAGCAGCACCAACAACATCAGAATTTCTGAAATGGAAGAAACAGTGAATGGATATGGTCATGTGAGAAAATGCAATATACTTGTAGCAGCAGCTTTTAAAATTATTTTTATTGTTCATTAGTCCTGCACGTAGGGAGGAACAACGCCATGCACCAGTACAGGTTAGGTGTTGACCTGCTGGAAAGCAGCTCTGCAGAGAGGGACCTGGGGCTCCTGGCAGACAAGAAGTTGCCCATGAGCCAGCAATGTGCCCTTGTGGCCAAGAAGGCAAATGGTCTCCTGGGGTGCATTAAAAAGAGCATGACCAGTCGGTTGAGGGACGTCATCCTCCCCCTCTACTCTGCCCCGGTGAGGCCGCATCTGGAGTACTGTGTCCAGTTCTGAGCTCCCCAGTTAAAGAAAGACAAGGAACTGCTGGACTGAGTCCAGCAGAGGGCTACAAAGATGATCAGGGGACTGGAGCATCCCTCTTAAGAGGAAAGGCTGAAAGACCTGGGTCTGTTTAGCCTGGAGAAGAGAAGACTAAGAGGAGATCTCAGCAATGCTTATAAATATCTAAAGGGCAGGTGTCAAGAGGATGGGGCCAGACTCATTTCAGTGGTGCCCAGCGACTTGAAAAGGGGCAACGGGCACAAACTGGAACACAGGAAATCCCATCTCAACATGAGGGAAAACTTCTTTACTTTGAGGGTGACAGAACACTGGAACAGGCTGCCCAGAGAGTTTGTGGAGCCTCCTTCTCTGGAGATATTCAAACCTGCCTGAACGCATTCCTGTCCAACCTGCTCTAGGTGAACTTGCTTTGGCAGGGGGGTTGGACTAGATGATCTCCAAAGTCCCTTCCAATCCCTGCCATTCTGTGAATCTGTGATAGTGTTGGGATTTTTTATTTCTTGAAGGTTGTAAGCAGGTGTGTGTTTGTTTCTTTGTTGTTGGCTGTTGGTTTTCAGAGGGAGAGGGATGTTGGATTTTTTTTAATTAACTTATTTGTTTGTTGACTGAATACAGGGAGATTTGGAATAAATCTGTGACCACAGTGGGTACTTTTCACATTTCGGGGGAAGACGTGGAATGAGAAGTGAAGAAAGCATGTAGCTGCTTGTTCAAAGTATTCGTAACTGAATGTGAAAGAACATGAGCAAAGATATCTTTTGGCATCTCAGTTAATAGTTCATACTGCACTAATATGACAATGTAATATATTGTTTTTGTACAATGTAAGTCTCTTAATGTGCAACTTCTGGTATTTAGAATATCAACATGTAGAAACACGAATGGTTTTCACCCAGCCTGGTACGTGCAAAAGCAAAACAAGCTTTTAAGAATTAATAGTAAAATTATCAACATAAAATTAAATTTTCATACTATTATGATGTTATTATGATGTATACAATGGCAGTATGCCTATCGATAAGCAACATAAATTTATCTGTCTCTGAATTGGACTGTGAATTTCATATGCACTGATTTCTTTGGAAAAATACCTCTTACAGTCTGTAAGTTTTTTGTATGTTACGCTTTAGATTTAAGAAATAAATTTTCTTACGTCATCCCATCCACTTCACAAGGCAAAGATAAACCTATGCTAGGCTGTGGTACCATGTTTCCCAGTGGTATGCAGTACTCACAGTATAAAGGTTTATTTGCAGGTGATCACAGGATTAATCATGACCCAGTTATGGTGGGATCACTTAAGTTTCTGTCACATACCTGCCTGACTGTCCAAATGCATAAACTTAACTATCCCAACAGCAAGTTGAAATATTGTTGTTAAAACACCACTGAAATTTAGATACAGCTGCTAAAATGTTGGGAGGTGATTTATTTCTCTCACTTAACTTGATCATAGTTCACCACGTGTATTCTCTACATTGTGCAGACTCCACCAATAGTAAGAAAACCAATTTCTTGTTTCTGTCTTCAGTAGTCTTTTTTTGGCAAAATACCTACTAAGTACTTTAAGCACATGCTGGAATTGTTTCTATTCTCTATACAATAGAATATGTTAATGTTTATTAATATTAATGTTAATTTCAACTATGTTTTTCCAGAATTCCCACTTTTGCTTCCTAAAATAAATCAAGCAAGAATAGAAGGTGAGTTTTATGATGGGGCATAGACTGTGTCTTCTTTTTAATAGCCTGTTTTCAAAACTGTAGTTGCTTTTGCCAGGAATCAGATATTTTATCAGCATGAGAAAAACAAAGCTAAAACATAGTCATACAAGTTTCATAGCTATGTACACCGTCTATTTTCTCTAGATAACTAATACCAAGTACTGGTAAATTAATGTCTTTGAGGAGTTCCAGGTGAGAGAGGTTACTACTCTTTTGCTCTTCAATCGGACCACTTAAGCAAACTGTTGAAAACCCAGTACAGATAATGGATTCTAACTTCACACAAGCTGAGAGGAAAGGAGTGTGCAATTTACACATTTTGCTCTAGTGGTAGTATTGATTCTGTCTTATAAACCAACTTGTCCCCACATAATACAAACAAAAAAAAATGTCTGAACTGAAATGCACCAACCTGTCCAAAGCATCTGTTTTCTGAGGCAAAAAAAAAAAAAGAGAGAGAGAGAGAGAGAGACAGAGAAAACAACCTAGAAAAGCAAGGAGGGACATAGCTTTCCTTTTGTTCTGATAATGGTCCCATCTGTGAAAATAAAGGGTGTGAAAATCATCAAAAGTATCCAAGAACTTTTGCAAGGTGGAGAGAGAAATATGCTTTTATTCTGATAACCTTGAACTTTCAGAAAGACATAATAAAAAAGAAACTAGATCGGGGGGAATATGAAAATAGTGAGAGGGCATTGGACGGATTTGCAAGTACAGAGGCATATGTGTGAGAAATTTCTTCTAGATAAAGGCCTTATTTCTATTTCGAGTAGCGCTAGAGAAAGGCAAGCCTTATTCTTAGCCGTATCAACATAAAATTTGTCACCAAACTTGTCAAAATTAAACAAACAAAGGTAATGTAAAACTCTGATTTCTGGAAAACAGCAAGAAGAAATAATAAAACACTTATAAGTGCCTTAAAAATAAGATGAGAAGCAGCTTACACAGATTCATTAAGAACAAATCATGTCAAAGCAATCTAATTTCTTTGTATGAAAAGTTAACAGGACTTGCGGATGAGGGGAAGTATGTCACACATGCTGACTTTAGTAAGGCTTTTGACATTGTTGCACATGACATTTTCATAAGTAAGCCATGGAAATATAAACTAGATGATACTACTGTTTGGTGAGCATAACTGGTTGGAAAACCACACAGAGAATAATTATCAGTGGCTCACTGTCATACTGGAGAGATTTATCAAATTGGGCTCTTCAGGAGCCTGTCTTTAATTTAATATGATTCAATATTTTCATTACAATTTTGGATGATAGCACAGAGAGTAAGCCTATTAAACGTACAGATGACACCAAACTGGGACAGATGCAAAGACATTGGAGGACAGGATTAGAATTTGAAATGGTCTTGTCAAGTTGGAGAAAAACAGCTACATGTAAACCAGTAAGAACAAATGCAAAACTCTATACTTAGAACAATAAATCCAACAAATTCATAATGGGGAATGTCTGGGTGAACAGCAATATTGTCTCTGCCAGACCTATTTCTGTTTAAACAGGAATTTTTTCTAAGTACTGCTGCTCTTTCCCACTTCAGTATCTATCCAACGGGTCAAATCTGACTTGCCTTGGACATCCATTGTTTATTTCCTTCTCTTTGTCACAAAGTGCTTTGGAACAAGTTCCATGACCCAGAGATTTTCTCATTTCTTCTTCTGTCTCATGCTATACTCCCTACCAAACAAGACTGCCTCTGAATACTCAGAGAGTATTCCCTTGTTCCTACACTCTTTGACTCTCTTCTCCGTTCAGTACACTGGTATTCCCATCTTCCACCTCCTAGTTCTCATCAGCTTCTAAGAGATGTAAACAATAGCCCTTCTGCAAAGTATTTATTCTTCCTTTTCATCCTATCTTTTCCTGATTCTCTCTTGCTTGTCTCTGGTTTCTGCATTTGCCTTGGTGAGCATATACATGAATTGGTTGTGCATCATGTAGATCTTTCTTTCTCCTGATCTTGCAATATAGTAACATTACTCAAAGACCTATACATTGGCTTTCAAAAAAAAAAAAAAAAAGGAGAGGGAAACCCCAAACTCCTACCTAGAAATTTTCAACTGAAAGACTGGGGTTTGTATTAAGTAACTAGAATCCAGTGTTCATCTTGATATGTAGATTGTTTCCTAACCAGAAATCCAAACCCTGAGAGATTCATATGGATTCATATGGTCTTCAATCCCTCAGAGCAAGAACTC
This sequence comes from Dromas ardeola, assembly GCA_013398915.1. Classification (NCBI taxonomy): domain Eukaryota; kingdom Metazoa; phylum Chordata; class Aves; order Charadriiformes; family Dromadidae; genus Dromas; species Dromas ardeola. Next base: position 50,497 of record VYZM01000886.1, on the reverse strand, counting down.
AGTTCTTCAGTTGTTTGTTGAAGTCATACAGTTGTAACAGCTGTGTGCTTTGATAGCAAGATCCAGAGGAAGGCAGAAAGTGATTTTAAAGATCCGTATCTCCTAAGTTCCGTATAACCCATAGGCACAGTCTGTATTTCCCACCAGCCACTTATCTCGAACCCATCCATTCCACTACATGGAACACTGATCTTCTACTGTTATGTTGACCAATTTAAATAGTGTCTTATGTCCCAGGTTTGGCAAAAAAAACCCATCCATTCATCACTTTTCCACCAGCTAACCAGCAGAGGTCCACAGACCATTCTGCTCCCACTTAACCATATCCCCAGAAACGTTCAAGTCAGTCATTAGTTGTCAGGCTGCTGAGCCTGGATAGAGGTCTGCCGCAGCAAACAAGATGAATTAAAGAAACACAGAAGGGTTGAATACCAAAGCTGCAGTTAAGCACCAAGGATCTAAGACTGAAAAGATGAAAATAAGCCATCAGTTTCATTTTATAACCAAAAAAATGTGAAAAAACCTTTAGTGAGATGCAAAAAGAACAGTCTTTCTGGATAAAATATGCACAAAACCTTAAAGAAGTTGTGGATCAAGAGGAGGGAGTCCAAAGGGAAGCAAGGGGAATGATCAGCATTAGGAAATATGTAGGAATATGCGTTAGGAATATGTACACAAGAGTGAAGTTGTTCTTTCTAAAAAAGTGAAGATCAAGGAAAATAATTTTTCTCTTTTGTTTTGTGATTTTCTGTCAATGTCAGCATTTGCTCATGAATTAGTTCCTGAACCTTCACAACCAACACATACCAAAATAGATCCACTCCAAAAGGCAAGTCTTTGTGCATTTGTAAGCCTTACCGTATTGCAATATCATTCTAGAACTTGAGTCCTGTAGGGCAAACTTCCTATCATGAAATGCTTTTATGGTTTCTTCTTCTTTTGGAATATTCTAACACTTGTTATGCAGATTTCTGGGGGGAAAAGTCTCAGTTTGGACTGAGAAATGTATAGATAACATCTCTTCCTCCTCACCACCAGACTCATCCGGCACAGTTTCGAAGCACTGTACAACAACTTAAAAATAAGTAGAAGCTGCACAGCCATATTTAAAACAGCCTCTACTTGATTATCTGCTGGTAAATGGCAAGTTTAGATGCCTCTATGACTCATTTTAGGATACTTTTTAAGAGCACTTGAGGCCAAATAAGATTATGAAACAATACTTTACTCTTAAAAATAGTTTTTAGGCTACTTGCTTCACAACCAAAAATAAAGAAATTATATCCTTTCCCTTTCATTGTATATATTTCCTCTTCTGTCAGAAAAAAAAGAGAGAAAATCACCAGTGTATCCTGCACTATTGATTATAAAAGTGAGAGTATACATCTCAATTAATACTCTGGTAGGGGAATGAATATGCAATCCCTTTGATTGAAAGGGAGCACCACATTAAGAAATCTATAAGCAATTTATCATAAAGTTAAGACAGTGCTAATGCTAGCACAGGGAATGACAGTCCCTGAGTCTGATCTTATACCCTATCTTTTATTTTTATACTGAAGGTAAATTTCATGTATGAATCAAATCACAAGGACTTAACTGAGTTAAGAAGTTAAATACAATTAAAAATACAATAAAAATATAAAAATACACATAACACATGAGATTTGCTGAAGAAAAGGCTGCAGAATTAGTGATTCTAATCACGTTTACAAATAGTGATATTTTGCAGATCATAAATATGAAGAAGTGATCAAACTATACATTTCTTCCATTAATATTTTTGCTCCATTGCAAACTAATGAAGAATATAGATATTTTGCTTGTCAGTAGTTTCTACTTGGTAGTATAGATTCATACTTAACAATAATTGCCTGAGATTTTTAGTTCCAAAATCATTTATACAGTTAATTCTTGATATATTTATTATTTTTTCAGGAGACACACATGTATCTAATTTGTATGTAAAGTTGCTAAAGGGAAAACCTCCCACATCAACATCTTTAGGAAAAGTATTCTCACTCAGATAACTCAGCTGGAAAGACTGAAATCTAACTGAATACCTCAACTAGCATGAACATGTTCGTTTAAATCAGATACGAATGAGTATCTGTGTGTTCCTTCTATAAAATCAAAAGTGAAGTAGGATTATTACATTGCATAGGTGGAAACAAATTTGTTAAACATGAGGAGTTTTTAATGTTGAGGATAAAAAAATGTATAGGACTACAAAGCATGTTTGTGCCAATTCTTAGTTAAATAAGATTCACTTCAGCTAGAAGATACAACTCACTGTTTTGGATATATATCCCTTCATATCCTGTGAAACTGATGGACATCAGCTACTAATCATGTGTTAAAATCTGTACTTGGACACATTTTGAAATTCTAAGTTTTACTTCCTGATCATTTTAGAAATGGAATTAAAATGAATTGTCCAAGCTATGTCTCTGCAAAGATGTAGTATGCACGTTAAAAAATGAAAAGCATTGACAAAACAGGTGAAAACATGTTTTAATAAACGTATCTTGAAAACTGGTAAATGGTGGAAGATCTTGCCAAATATTGAAGGTTTTCAGGGAAGCTTTTTAAAACGTAAGAGTCAAATCAACCAGCCATGCATGTTTCATATAGACCTGGCTCTTACCATAAAAAACTTTCAGAGTTTAGGATGTTTGCTGCTAACAGACAATTTTCATAATAAAAGACATATTGCTAAAGAAAGTAATACATTTGAATGTTGCTGGCTTCTCAGGCTCAAAAGTAACAAAAATTAAGCCAGATGAGTACTGTGATGTTACCAATCATAGACAGCAGAAATAACCTTTCCATGGTGCCATCTACCTTGGATTCTCGAGTTTATTACAAACAACATTAATTGATAATACTGTGCATGTTTTGCTATTTCTTTTTTTATTACAGGCAGCAGAGAGTAAGTACCCTGAAGGCATTCTAGAGTTTTCCTAGGAAAAAATAACAATGAAAGAAAAATTGTACATTAAAATTAAGTGTGTCTTTGCTTTTTCTAGCTAGGGTCAAAAATATACTTTAGAGCCGACGTACATACAGAGCAGGCTCAGGGCACACAAACTAGACTTATTTCAAATGAAAATAATTTGCAATATTCAGTCCAAGAACTCACCTAATATCCTCCATCTGCCAATAGGCATCCAGGAGAAAGACTAGAGCCAGTCCAAAGAAAAAATCCCCTCTCAAAAACATCTATATAACATGAATCCTGGTTTCTTGGGACTAATTGTTTCATAGCACAAGTCCATTCCTATTGTGGTGCACTGCTTGGTTGTACAGTCCTAGAGTCATCTATCATAAGTGGCAAAACTGCGTCAGGCTATGGGATTTTGAAGTCCAACTACCAAGTTCAAGACACCACAGAGATCCTTATTATTGTAGCTCCCCTGTGCACCTGAAGCCTTTGAGACTCATACTGAGTGACAGTCCAGAGGTGGACATATACAAACCCATCATCTGAAGCCACATGGCTATCATTATATTCATGGTAAAACAGCTTCTGAACAGGAGAACTTAATCTCCAATATCCACTTATTTGCTGAGTAATATACTCTACCTGTATGAGAAAAACCTTGGTTTGGGTCCCTGCTTCAAATCAGGCAGAGAGATGGTTAAAAAGTCGGTCTTCCAGTTCCTAGATTTATCTTTTAGGACACCTCACAAGCAATTTCTTTGGTATCAACTGTTATATTTCCTCTAGTTCACTCAAAACCACAGGCGAAAACAGCATGAGGCAGCTCAGCTGTAAATGGAAACTGGGCAGGGACAAAATGGTGTTGTCTACTTCAAGAAGCCAGAATATGTTGACTGAGGTTTCTTCAACAAAACAAAATACTCTACTTATAATTTGTAATCAGATAAGTCATATGATTGTTTCGATATTTGTATTATTTGCAGTATTCATTTTCTAACAACATTTTTGTCATTATTCTTGATTAGCTCTAATTAGGCAGACAGAAAAAGATACATTTTAAAAAGCTAACACTCTCCAGTAAAGACAGGGAGAAAAGCAGCTGTGATTTTCTCTGGCTTTCTTAATGACACAGCAAATCAATTGTGCAAGTGAGAATAGAGACCATATTTTCTGAGCCATAAGCCTGCAAATTTAATCAAAAAGTTATTTTTATTCTCTATTTAAGTATAATTATCATTGGCATTGGAAAAACTTTTTACCAAAGTAGTTTGGGGAGTAATCAGTAAGGAAGAAAAGAAACTTGTAGTTTGTTTCTGAATTAATAAAAGGAAAAGTTTAATATATATGCTTGGAAAATACCTAGCACAGTTAAACAAGATCCATGTGAAATATATCCAACCGTCAAAAAATGAAGGCAATTAGCAGCAATTATAGAGCTTCTTTCCCAAAACTATATATTGTAAACCCTTTTAATCAGGGAAAGCACCAATAACATCAAGCCATTGTGTGTCTGAACAGGAAGCCTAGTATGTAAGAACACTTTGCTCTTAATTAACTTTTGGATACCACTTTCTGCAGATTACTATCGGCAGAGGTGCTGCATAGAGGAAACTATGTATTTTAGATTCCAATTAAAGGATTAATTGTATTTTTAAGTGCAATATGGTAATGAGAAGTAATGGTTGTTTGCTGGAGGTATACTGTACTTAATAGGTTGGTGGATTAAACAGTCCCTGCATTAAAAGGAATTATTGTATTTGTCATAAATACCTTTGAGGATAAATTTGCTTTCAACTGCTGGAGAATTCTTTGATACAAAACATGAAGGATTACATGAAGGTGACAGGAGAGGTAGTCTGCATCTGTCAGGTGTGCTCCTGATCACAGGCCAAGAAAGCTTATAAAGTAACCTGGGGCACATTACATTTTGAAACCGAGCCCTGTTATCAAAAATCAAAGAATCCGATGCAGTTGAATGTTTTGTATTTGGAAAAGAGAAGGGAAGAAGTAATGCATTTGGAATTTATTGTGTTTCTGTACTAGCTGCACTTTTTCTACTGGGCTCACTAACCCCTCAGTTAGAGGGCAACCATGTTTATAACAATATCTGCTACTGTAATGTAAAAATGAAGCTGCAAAAGTTAAGTTCTCAGTTTTTTAACACGAGCCCCAAGCCACGACCACAAAGGGCAATTTAAGGAGAAAAAAACAAACAATAAACAAACCAACAAAAAAAACCCTGAAGGACCTATCCAGAGTGAATACTTTTCATCTGCTGCTTCAAGACTGGGTAGTTTCATATGAATTATTTTTCATGGGAATTTTGCAGTAATCTGTTCTAACCCCACCCACCCTTTCATGTTGAATATGTTGGTAATTGCACAAGGGCATGGGTGGGGGGAAAATTGCTACTGCGATTTTGGAGTAATTTAGTTTCTAGAGACTGAAGGCTTTCATTTTTAGCAAACGTATAGTCTAGAGTAAGCCTTTTCCTGTAAAAGATGTAGACTGGATATACCTCCTTTCAACTACACTGCAGGTACTGGAGTTGACATTGCTGTAGACCCAAGGAGGGAGACAGTAGTGTTAGAGGGGTACTTCGCTGTGGTTCGGTTGAGCGGGGCGGACTGCATAAGACGACAACCATATTATGTGGCGAGTGTGCACCCATACCAGTATAATGCCAAGGAGAGGGAGAAAGAGATAAACAAATGTTAGATGATCCCATAAGAAGGAAGAAAACCAGCAGAATATTGTTGTAAACTGTGATTAAGTTTGGAACCACAGAGAAGGAAATGTAAAAGAATATAATGCAAGACAAAAGATCATAGAATCATAGAATGTGTTGGGTTGGAAAAGGGACCTTTAAAGGCCATCTAGTCCAAGCCCCCTGCAGTAAGCAGGGACATCTTCAACTAGTTCAGGTTGCTCAGAGCTTCATCAAGCCTGGCCTTGAATGTCTCCAGGGATGGGGCCTCCACCACCTCTCTGGGCAACCTGTTCCAGTGCCTCACCACCCTCATTGTAAAGAACTTCTTCCTAATGTCTAATCTAAACCTACCCTGCTCTAGTTTAAAACCATTGCCCCTCGTCCTGTCGCTACATGCCCTTGCCAACAGTCCCTCCACAGCTTTCCTGTAGGCCCCCTTCATGTACTGGAAGGCCGCTGTAAGGTCTCCCCAGAGCCTCCTCTTCTCCAGGCTGAACAACCCCAACTCTCTCAGCCTGTCTTCATCGGAGAGGTGCTCCAGCCCTTTGATCATCTTTGTGGCCCTCCTCTGGACCCACTCCAACAGGTCCATGTCCTTCTTGTGCTGAGGGTTGCAGAGCTGGACACAGTATTGCAGGTGAGGTCTCATGAGAGCAGAGCAGAGGGGGAGAATCACCTCTCTGGATCTGTTCTGTACTAGTATCTGTTTAGATACTAGTAGAAGAATTAAAAAATGTTATTTGCAGTTACATAAAACATGCAAACAGACTTGCGAACAAAATTATTTAACTTAATTTAGGTTTAAATACCGGTGTACCACTTGTTGTAATGTCAGTTTTCAAAATAACTTTTCAGTGCTCCTGTAGGCATTGAAAGTAGCTGAGACCGTCAGTCTCTTAAAGTGTTGCAGGATTAAAAGAAATTAAGGAGGAATACTTCTGCAGAGAGTACGAATTTAGAAGAGCAACACTGATCCCACGATTTTCTCCCTGAAAGAAATCTCTCCTCCATGAACCTGAGACACTTCCTTTCCTGTTTCAAGAGATCCTTCAGCCCTCACCCTTCATGACAGTTGCCTTTTTCAGTAAAAAGCTTAGGCTTCCCTCAAGTATGATTAGACTTGAAAAACATCAGGAAAGCTACAGTTCTCTTTATTTGTTTATTTATTTGATGAGACTTTAAGGTCCTTTTCAGACTGAAATTAGCTTGTCAAAGAAAACAAAGAAAAAGTTTAATAGCTCTTGATGAATGAAGTTATTCCTCTTATTTTTTTTTTAAGTTGAAGATCTCTGTTAGACGGAAGGATACAAGATCATGCAAGTACTTTTCACTTGTCAGCTTCTCACAGGTTTTTTCCTATGAAGTTGGAAAAAAAATTGAAGTGTAAAAATCCTATTTATTACAATACTAAGTTAAAAGTCCTACAGCTGTTTCTCTTCAAAATATAAACATAAAATTTTACCATTATCCAAGATGTAATTTAAGTATTATTGTTGTCTCATATGGAAATTCCTAGAATTGTGGTTTCATAAGGTATGACGTTAATTAAAACCTGGTGTTAAATATATGACGACCACCAAAACAAAACTCTTAAAAATTCTAACAGAAAGAAGCTAAAGTTATAACAAGTCAGTCTAATATACACTAAGTGTGACTAAGGGCTTAAAAAAATGTAGGAATCAGTGGAACTTTGATACTGAAAGATCTAAGAAATAGAATTTGTTTTCTGAACTGTTTAGAAACAAACCATGTGCCAGCGTAAGTGTTAAGTCACTCAGTCTGATTACCATTTGTCGTCTGAAAGTTTTAGCAAATGAAAGAAAGTCTAAGGTAATAAAAAGAAAAGGCCAAAATGATTTATATTGACAGTCAAGGTCAGCCTGCCAGTACAAGTCAGTTTTTCCGACTCTCAAGCCAGTGAGTCAAATAAAGAGAAGTGAGCCTGCTAAGATGGTTATTCCTGAACCCAATTAAAGACAATTCTGAGGTTCTTTCAACTTATCCCATTATAACCTTCAGTAAACCACCACCTAATTTTTTTATTATAATTATTTGTGTAAATGCTAGCTCATAGACAATTAGTCTTCTCTGTAGGAACTCACATGAAATACTGCATTGGCTTTGTAGAAAAGCATTGTATAAAAGTTAAATGGCTTTAGGAATAAAGGAACTTTAAACAGTATGGTTTTCTGAATCAATTCAGCAAACCATAAAATCCCAACTAGCTAGTTTTGAAAAGAGCATGTCTGGCTTGTGAATTTTAGTGACTTGAGAGTGGAGCTGGTGGTAAATCTGATTATACTGAAAACTTATTTGCAGTCTTTGAAATCAAATAATTGCATTGGTCTGCAAAGTTGGCGATGCTCTTTTACAGTTTCAGCACAAAAATATATTTATGTGTTTCAAATTCTTCATGTTCTCCCTAGTAATCACAATTCCTTCTGTGCATCAGCTGGATTGATTCACAGTTCTAAGTTTTAGGATATTTGTTTTCTCCTTTGTATTCATGTGGTATATGGGAGATTCCTCTGGATTTTTTAAAGTTTTTGCGCTACCAGCAGAGAACACTTTCCCGTAGCCCATCTGTATATTCACACCTCTTCTTCATTAGTCATCAAACATTTCTAATTATTCATCTTCATTAAGACTGCTGACTGATTTGGAGACAATCCCCAGTATAAGTCATAGTTCAGTCCAGGAAATTATTTACCCTTTGTCTTAGTTGGTCTAAAGCTTTATAGAGAAAAATCGGTTCTGATACCAGAGTTAGAGAGGAATGACCTCCCAGTGGAGATATGGACCTTTACCCATTTTGCCCTGTATCCTGTCTCTGACAATGATAAACCAGGCAACAGAGATACTTGACTTGGTTCACCCATCCAGCATCCCATAATCTGTGGTGTAGGGACAGTTGTGATGACTGTCATTTTGCCTGTATGGAAATCCGATGTCTACATTTACCCTTCTGCAGAATGATTGTAAGAACCCTGAATTCTCTGTTGAAGTTATTTTTAAGGACTGGCCTCAACCTTGACACCTTCTTTTCTTGTAATAATCAGTTCAGTCTAAGAAATAGATAGCTCACATCAGTAGCTTTTACATTTAAAATCCAAGTTCCTTTTGAACTCTGATTAATTTCACTTATCCTAGTAATGTTTTATTATTCATAATGCCACTTTGCTCTAAAATCTCTTTCACCAGCTTTTCATTCTGAGATTTCTCCAGTTGATCTCCTGAATATAAAAGTAAATAAAAAAAAGAGACATGGATATAGGTGTCCTGGTTTCAGCTGGGAAAGAGTTAATTTTCTTTCCAGTGATTGCCATAAAAGGAATGTCAATAACGCCTATTTTTTTAGTTGTTGCTAAGTGATATTTACACTATTCAAGGACTTTTTTCAGCTTCCCATAGAAGCATAGACAGAACAATGGAATGGCCAATGAAATATTCCATACCATAGACATCATGCTCAGTATATCAATGGGTGTTAGCCGGGGGGGCAGTAATCTGCAATCAGGGCTCAGGACAGTGACAATTCACTGGGGGGTGAGAGTGACCTGCGTCATTATTATTATTGTCATTATTTTTCCCTTTCTGAGATTGTTTTTATTAAACTGTCTTTATCACAGCCCACAAGGGTGGGGTTTTTTCTCCCTTTTCCCTGTTTTTTCTTTTTTTTTTTTCTTCCCTTTTCTCCCCCCCCTTCTTGGGGAGGGCTTGGGGAGTGAGCAAGTGTGTGTGTGGTTCTAGTTGCCAGCTGGAGTTAAACCATGACAATAGGAAATTCCCTGAACTCCACCTTAGTGAATGTCAATGCAGATAACTTACGTAACTTTTATGCTGTAGTCTTTTTGTCGTAAAGAAAGTCAGAGCTCAGTCCAACTGATTCTCTACCTCTTCATTTCAACAGGCCTTAAGGACAGTAAATTCAAGTCAATACTGATACAAGCGTAAACCTTGGAATTCTTCTCTATACTACTGGTATCCAGATCAGTGGAAACATGTTTTTCCCATTAATTCTTCCATATCATTACATAGAGGATCATCTGTTCTCATGCATATCTTAGAACTGTAGCAAATAGCATGAATTTGATTCAGACTATAGCATGCAGCCTACATGCAGTTTAAAATGTAAATATTTAGAATTGTGAAATTAATTTCACCTCGGGTGAGCTCTCTGTGGACAAGCACTTGCAAAGAAAATAACAGTTAGGACTTGCAGTTTCACTGCGGCTCTCCAAGATGTCAAGACAGCACAGATTGCACAACACACCAATGCTAACTAGGAGTCTGTCTCTGGCATTTGGGGAGGGAGTGGGCTGGTGAAGCTAAGAGTGGACATTGGGTAGCTCTGGCTATGGGAATAACAGGTGTGGTAACTTGGTAGGCTTAAAGATCAAAGTGCAGCCATACAGATTCTGCTACTCGAAGTGGATGCGATTTCTTGTTGCGAGGATTCTTGTGTATCAAGAATGCCAAGAGCAGAGGTGCTTAACTAAGTCTTTTTCGCAGGTCTTTATCTCCAGTTGATGAAGTAAACCAAATCTACATCTATAAATACCAAAGCTTTAATTGACCAATGAGGTAGAGAATAATATCAAGGAAGAAGTAGTTGTCAAGAAAAAATATATGTATTGAAGTAATTATTTAAATCTGACATCCCCTTTACAACTAAGGCTGAAGGAGAAAATTCAAATGAGCTACTAATTTGTCTGTTGCACAATACTGTTATGAATGGTGACAGTACTGACAAAAATGAACACATATACACATACTTGTTAGAACAGCTTATGTTTAAGTGTTTTATGTATGATATGTACAAACACTAGTACCAGTCCAATAAGGTTATTATGGAAATCCTTAACATACGTCCCCTTTCCTCCAGTAGAGAACTTCATTCTGAGGCCACTATTTTTCCAAGTATTAGAAATAAATTCTCTTATACCAAAAAGCAGAGAAGCTGAAAGTCTGTGACTGTAGTACATAATTTGAAAAGGAGCTAAGAAGACCCAAAAAAGTTCTAATAACCAGCCGCAGAAAAAGCCACAGTAGGGAATAAAAGTATATTTTGAAACAGGTGTATTTTCTGAGTTCTTGCACCCTGTTGCGTGTGCAGCTTTGTTTCATCTCTCTTGTATGTATTCTGATAGCATATCTTGCATAGACACAGGCAAAATTTTAAAATACTGCTTATTTAATAGCAGTTATCCAGTGTTTTGTCTTGCCCACCCATTGTTTAAGGCATACTTATCATATTTACAGTATTTAATTGAAACTAGGGTGTTTTACCAGTGAGAGTAACATCAGCCTTGGGTTGAACTTTTCCTGACTGAAGTTGTCCTGAGTTCTTTTGCTTGTCCATACTGCTAAATGGGTGTGATATAGAGGACACACAGAAAGGTTGACAAAAAGACTGTTTGCGTGGTTGGATAGCGCAATTGCTATGTGCCAGCAACTAAGAGTTTTGGTGTCATTTTATAATCTATAGAATCACTTTACTATCACGGCAATGGGAACTTATCACAGCATTGGCACCTCACTAATGGCCATTGAAATATTTATACTGAAGTGGCAGATGCACTGATCAGATGTAGTTCAGGGAGAACGTGCAACTATCTAAGTAACACTTAGACATTGAAATAGACTGTGAAAAGGTGAAGCGTGAATATTCAAAATGGTGAAGGCCAAAGCAGAAGATGGTGAAGTACTGGTTGTGCTGTGTCTGCAAAAAAGGTGATTTTTGTGCTTAAGCCAGCACAGCCATCTGCGTGCTCACCAACCCTGATTAACCACAGTTATAATCCAGACTCCAGTTTACCCATATTTTTTCACCCACAACTGCATGTCACCAATGAAGAGCGGGAGGGGGCTTAAAAACAAACAAACAAACAAACAAACAAACAAACAAAAATCCCCAACACTTCCTACTCTATTTTCAAAATAAACTGTACAATAATTAAGCTTGAAGCTTGATTTCCTTTACAATACCTACCTGCAATTTGTTAAAAAGATGTGAGTAATTAAGATGACAATGAAATATTTCACTTCTAGACAAATTAAGTATTTTGTTAGAGCCAAAACACATATGTTACTTCCCATCTTTACATTCCCGTGAGAAAAATGAGAGAAAATCATTTCAGGTTGGTCCAAAATTGATTTTTTCCACAATTTTTCAGGTCAGCCAATGAAGTGAAAAATCAATTCTTCACACAGCTTTAACTCAAGCCCTTCTTGAATATAGAATTATTACTTTCCTCATGAGCATTTTCCATGGCATTCCTCACCACATAAATTAATTTATCTTAATTTGGCATAGATTAATTAATTTATCTTCACAATACTTTTGTAAAAGAACTGGGATTGCTAGTTTGATTTCACACAAGAGAAGTTGAGGTATAGTTAGATTAGAGAGCAAAAATTGCACTTTTGGGTGCTCCCCACAGCTACAATCTAATTTACCAGAGTAGTTAGGTGTTGCATAAAATACAGAGCTCAGAGTATAGACTATCTAAATGGTCAAAGCACACTTCCCACAGACATCAGCTTCCTCTATGCTTCCATAGTGCCTTTATAAACAGTATTGCAGGGTTTCGTATTGGACACCAGAGACAGGAATACAGTTAGTTGTTACCTGTAAAAATTTTACTTTAAAGGAACCAGTTCAGGAAGCACAACAGAGTTAGAAATACTTAATAAGATAAAAGAACATATTTCCCTCTAAAAGTAAAACGTTCATACAGTGTTAGAGTCTGCCATGTTCCAATAGAAGTGAGACTCTACTACAATACTCTACTACGGTACTGTGCTACAAGCCCTCAAATGCTGCTGCCAGAAAGAAAAGACTACACAATGGGGAATATAGAATGAGACCATGGACCTTTAGATCTTGAAGGCTACAATGGTAAGGATCAATAACATGTTTGAAAACCTATCTGCACCCAGATACGACTGTGACGTTCCACTGACAGTAATGCAGATTCAATGAAATGCCAAAAATGGCCTATATTGTTCATCTCCGTTCACATTTTTTAAATAATGCCATGGCATATTACTTGAGATACAAAACAGCAACCCACTTAAAATCATATGAGTAAAAATCCTGTATCTTTGTATCACACCATTAAAGTGAAACTAAACTTTGTGATTTGTCTGCCTGAACATCTTCCTTAAGTCTCATTACAGGGCAAAGTAAAGTGGTTTTCTCTTCTGAGATGTGATTAAACTCACATTCGTGTGCCGATTGAGGTTCAGAATTTTTTATTGTGAAAAAATATAGACTTCAGAGCTAGCAGTCTAGCACTATAGTACGACACTCTGTGAGACCATTAAATCTAATCCTTCCTTCAGACTCACTCCAGGGGTGATTTCAATTAAATTTGTTCAAAATTTATCAGTTTCCTGCATGTAGGCATAAATGATTCAAATGCACTTACATATTCACTGAGCAGAATGTATTGAAGGATACATATTATTGTTATAAATTTTCACAGTTTTTTAATAAATTTACTTAATAGGAGCTTCTATTATTCAAAACTCTTGTCCTCTGCATTAAATACTCTTGGTGTTCATTTGGAAATAAAATCTATTTTTCTATGCAAATTTTCAAAATATTCCTTAGCTGTCAAAACTGCCCTTTTCTTTGGCATGCTGGTTCAGCTATTTTCTAGAGGAAACATAATGGCATTTAGCTTACTAATGACTTGGAAAGCTGTTTTCTGTCCGCTGCTATGGAACATGACATCAATGATTCTGATGTAGTTTTCAGGAGACATGACGGAGTCTGTGCATGGAATTCATCATCATTTCTTTATTTTCTCAATTATCATCATGGGAGGTGTGCTTTTACACTAAACAAATACATCAGTGGTGAGAAGACAAAGTAAAACGGCACAAGCATCTCAGAGATAACATTAGACAAGAGGGTAAGCACTTAGTTCACAATAAATGTGTTTGCTCTTATCTATCTACAAGACCCTATTAGACATCTTTGTGCCCTGAAGAATTTATCTGCGGGAACCAACTGGGCAGGGTCTTTGTTTCTAAATG
>VYZM01000886.1:25621-36741 GCA_013398915.1 Dromas ardeola | reverse complement strand
TGTATCTATACCTGAAAGTACTGCTTGTGTACTTACCTATATGCCTGTTTAGGGATGACCACTTCGTGTATTTCATACTTAAAAATCTTCCGAAGATTGTGCTAAATCTACCTTTGGTTTGGTAGTTTCTCATGCCTGCCAAATGGAAATAGCAGAAAGAAAACTAAGTAATCATTACATGCTATTTTCTGAGTAAATAGCTTCTGCAGATTAAGTAAGTTAACTGTTTTAGCAGGAAGGGGAAAAAAGACCATCAAGTTGGTAGAAAATACATATTCCTTCCAAAATATATTTGAGCTTCTTTGGATGTAGCCGAAGGCTCAGTTGTTAGCAAGCTGTAAGGATTAAACAGTACGTTGTACTCATCACCTGCTGGATTCTGCAACGCTTCCTCCTACAGAACAGCACTTACTCAATGGCTAACCAACCCACTTCAATAAGACTGCTTATTAAATAAACTATCATTCAGACTGAGTAGGAGTGGCAGACCGGATTAGCACAGTAAGCATTTTGTTTGAATTACCTGCTATAATTCAATCTTTTTATGCTTTTGTTCTAATTTCTTTTCATCATTACAAACTCAGGGAGAACACAGAGCCTTTCTTAAATCGTGCTGTATAGTTTTCTTTCAAATAAACTCTATTTTAAAGATGACATCAGATGCCATCTTCTGCTTCATCATAGAATGTATAAGCCATAAACCACTATGCATGATCTGACTAGCTAAAGCTGACTTCTTGGGGACACCTTCTCTACTCCCTCCACCAGGGAGCAGGGCAGGATAGTAGCTTTAGATACTTTAGTGGTTCCTCCCTAATGCTGCCAGGACAGTCACAGAAAACGAGCCTGCATTCATCTATCAACCTACTCTGAAAGTCACAGTCGCTCAAAAAAACCTGAAAGAGTAGCTTTAATAGAAACAATAAAATTCAAGGTAGCGTATACCAAGGTTAAGAAGTAGAAATCGCCACTTTGATCTGTTGTCTAGAAACTAGAACTTCTACGCTACTCAATTCACTGCATCATTTTACTGCAGTAATTCCTGCAGAAGACTAATGATGCTAGTACTCTAGCTTTTAGTCTGCAGCAGACTCAGCTACAGTTGTTTATTTTCATTAATTTGGTCTTGGCTGGCACTATAGAAAAAACACAACTATACATAATTTGTTTGTACAGTGACTAGCACCAGGGAGTATTGGCCCATGACTTGAGCTTCTACGAATGACAGTAATGAAGATGATTCCCAAAGGAAGGTCTGCTTGGCAACTTTCAGATATAAGACAATAAATTTCTACCTTCTTTGGAGATAGAAACCATAGGGAAAATGGATGGTGCAACTGCTGCACGTTTTTTATATATAGCTGAGAAGTTTCCTGGAATAAGCCCAGAGAAATATTTCATACCTTGATCATTACTTATATAAAATAAGCTAGTGCATTAAATAAATGCTTTTGGTCTCTACCTAAATCACATTCTAAACTATCTGAATTTTAAACCTCATGATTTTTGTACCTTTGTATTTTTTACCAATTTGCATTAAAAGAGCCTTTAATATTTTTAACCTCTAATTTTTTCAACTAGACACTCAAAAAAAGGTATCTGAGGCAGCTATTAATTTGCTCATTTAGGCTCTTTATCTATTCATTATGGCCCTAGTTTCACAATTTATGACAAAAATAGCTTGATAAAACCCAAAACGTCAGAACAAAAGTATTTAACCTGAAACTGGGAGGAAGCTTTGTCTGTGGAAAGTAAGAAAATTCTGTCACCTTAACTTTTTAATAAAACAAATTAAAAAGTGAACTTTAACATTAAAAACTAGTTTAAATATTTTACAGAAAAAAAGTGATTTCTAAACTTTTGGGCAAGTGTCTTTCATTAACATTTGAAATAAAATTCTAGCCACTTTTAACTTACAAATTTCAAAGAAATTGAGTGTTTAAACCTATAAGAAGCAGAATTTTGTTTTCAGGTCATATTTGCAAAATGCATGAGGTTTAAAGCCCCACAGTGTATTAACATCTGAGAGGTGCTTTGTGTTGTCACAAGATGTAAGACTTATATGAGAGCCCTGTGTTAACTCTCCTGTGCTTCTGTGCACTGAAGCTAAACAAATTAAGTATTTCACGGGGTAGATTAGTAGAGCCCTTGATTTTAATACCTTAGTATATAAATGCTAATACTGGAACTCTTAAATAAAGTAAGCAGGAGGAGAAATAAATCTTAAAGGGAAAAACAGTTGTCTCTGCAGCCCCGCAGGCAAACCCCTCTGCAATTTCAATATGTTAATTTACCCTTTTTTTCTGATAAGTGAAGAAAGTAATTCAAATGCTTTAGCAAGAAAATAATTTAAGCAAATTAATACAAGACAAAAAGTAAAACAAAAAAATCCAACCCAACCAACCCTATTTTATCCTGATACATTTATATGGTTCCATAAATGTACCTGAGCCTTCATAAAGCATTGAGAATATGTCCATGCCTTGGAGAGTTCACAGCTAATGATAACAGTTTACATATCCACTTACTATTGGACGTGCTGAAACACATCCTGCCATAACATAACTCCATCTGTATCACTCCTCCCTCCTAACAGCCCACTTTAAAGAATCACATTAAGGCTGGTATAATGTATTGTGTTAGGAGAACTCGCACAGTTCACTACAGAGTTCTTACATGAACGGTATTCAATATCCAGCATGAAATGTATATAATGTGCTGAAAGACTGAAATCACATCAATGATAATTCTCAGATATATTTTACACATCTTTTTTCTTTCCCTATCTTCTATCTTTGTTCAAAATTTTAAAAAGCAAATTTGAACTGAAAAAGTTAAAACCGTATTCTAGTTGGCGCTATACTTCCTACAAAAGCCTGTACTGATCATGAAAAAAGCATGGGCTGAAATTATCAGATGGTGCTTTGCGGTCAGAGAAGTGAGGTTCTGAAAAAGCCTTGTGCCAGTAGAGAAGACATAAACGCTCACCACCTGCAGACTGTAACTGCTTTAACCATGTTACAAGAAAGCTTTCTCCTTCCTTTGTGACATTAGGGATTGAAAGGCAAATTTTTCTGCCTCAAAGTTTTAACTTGTATGAAAAAAACTATTAAAACTACCTGCATGAAAGTTACTGTCCTGATTTCGCAAAACTGCTTCTAATACAGATGTTCCCCACAAGAAAGTCCAGTTCCATGGCTGTACTGTGGCATAAGGAATTTTTGGACAAAGTTGTGGGATCACGTCACTACTCACATACAATGATATAAGAAATTCAATCCCCATTCCAAAGAAATTAGAATTGTTTTTTTCTTGTCTCATCTAAACTTTCTGTGACAGTAAGTCTCAGAAATTTTATCTACCTTCAATACTTGAGAAGGCTGAAAGTTTGATGACCCTGTTGAAATCCAAATGTGCGGATTTCAGGCAATTAAATTACAGATCTGCAGAAGCACAGAGTTTTATAAAGAACAATATACTTTTCTGTTGTCTTTGGCACACAAAATACAACAACAGCAACTCTCAAAAAAGAAAAAAGAAATGTTAGTGAAATCCATATAAAGGCTCAACAGTTTCATTACAAGAAAAATTTTAGACTATGGGAGGTCAAAAATCAGACATATGTTAAGTCCAAAAATTTTTTTCAGTCTCACAGGTGATCAGTGAGAGTTGAGAAGTCTTCATACTCCATTGAAGATGCATCTGACATTACCATGTTACTGGTGGTGTCAAACATAGGCCCCTCTGGTTTGTTTTTCCTGTCAGTTCACGCACAGGAGCCAGACAATTTAACCACTCAGGGGACAAGCTTGGCAGATGAAGAACCCAGATGCCAGTTTATAGATTTTACTTTTCCAGCAGTGGCATCTGAGTCTGGTTGGCCTTTGACCGATATTTATTGCAAACTTTGTCAAGCTGCTTCGTAGCTAGTCTGTCACAGAGGTACCTTGTCCTTCCGGAACAAGTTCCTTCAAAGCCACTTCTAATTATAAGAATTCATATACTTTTTAAATATGATTCATGTTATGCAACATGTGTAGCTACTGTTTTGTTCATAAGTGGAAGATGGGAATCATTGCATACAAACTAGTATCATAAAATACAATCATTAAAAGAATAGATGATTATTGCTCAGGTGGAAATAAGACATGTTTGATGCCTTGTATCATACAAGTTTTTGCTTATCGAATGTAATCTGTTGGTTTTGGTGTCCACTTAATAGATTTGAGGTAAAAAAAAATAAAAGACCAAATATATTCACAAATTAGTGAGCTTTCCTTCCACGAATCAGTCCTTTGTATCCTCTCTGTTTTATATAAGTAAGTTTCGTGCATCTGTTGTTGTTCCACTCACGCAGCCACCATCTTGATGTGATACTTCTGCAAGCTGAAAACAAACTCCTCCAGCTCTCCAATTCATGAATAAAGCCTTTATTACTACTTGAGCCAACAGGTGAAATAAAGACACTGAAAGGGAAGATCTGAATACAGAATTTATATTACTGCTTGAAATTCCCAAGTAAGCGTAACTACGGCTAGGACTGTCTCCTGCGTAGACCGTTGGTCCCCCTGAGACTGAATGTTACTGGTGAGCCCAAAGAGGATATTGAACCATTGCTGGCACTGTCTGAGCGACAAAGGCTGATTGAAACAGGTAACTATGTGCCTGGTACTACGGGTATTATGCTTCCTAATGTGTTGGAGGAGGGGTTCAAAAAAATGTCCAGCCTTTAATCAATGGTATGGCTACATCCAGCTGTGCATTAATAAAAAGAGCCTGGAATGCTTTCACCATCTTGCAGTTACTACCAAAGAGCTGGTTTTGTAGAGTTTTTTTTTTACAAGGTAAATGCTCTGATATATCTTAAGTCGGGGTAAATGTACATACATTTGCCTACATTACCAGGGTAAGGTTTTATTCTAGAGCTCTGTTTTTGTTTAACTGAAGTAGTATTTCTATGAATCATTGCCTAAACATATATTAGTAACTTGATTTATAGTTCTTATACTTTTACAAGTACAATAGTCAAACATCTTTTTTCTTTCTACCTTAAGATACTCTGAGGTATATCAGTAATAGAAAAAGAAATTCACTACCTCTTCAGACACCCATAAAACAGACTTTGCACATGATTTCTATCAGTTACAGCAGCAACACTGAGATGAGCACGTGTCTTTTCCATATAAAAATTTCAATTGTGTCATATAGACTTTTAAATAAATTTACTTTAAAAATTCCTCTCCTATGTATTTGGATATAAATATACATTAATAATCCTTTCTTCCTTTCTGAATTTTAAATATCTTTAGAAATATTTGTTTTTATTAAAATATAATCTTCTAAATCACATTCATTTTTCTGTTCTTATGATGTTTACTTAAGCTCATGCTTTCATCATAACCTAATCTGTCATATTTCAGCTGATTTTGCTTGTCACTCAGACTTCTCCATTGTCCTGTCAGCATTTAGAACAACTGAAATAAAACACCATTGATAATATTATTCATGCTAAAGTGTTCATTTTAAATATTTGTGGCAGTATCACACATTAATTCTATGTGTAATTGTCATACGGATTATAAAATTTCTTCAGTAAACCAGAGACTATATGGTCTATATTAGTTGTTATTATATACAAGTGTCTGAGAACTCAGATGAACCATTCTTAGGTTGAAATGAAGAATGCAATTGTTTTCTTATTCATTTGCTTTGTCCAAAATTTACCACTATGTGTTTTTAAATATATTGTGAGCATATACAAGGTGAGCAAGCTCTACCAGCCCAACAACTCCAGGTCATTCCATCACTGTTGGGAACACTGTTTTAACTCTCCATGACCTTTATAGTTTAAGTTTTTTGCAGACATTAATGAATTAAACTTTGTAATGCATCAGGGATGTCATTATTTTAAAAAAGAGGAAAATGAAGCACAGTTAAACAACCTATTTGAGTTCAAGCAACTTTCCATCAGGATTCAGAATATAGTACCAGTACTGTGCTTTGACTAGAAGATGTTTTCCCTCACAGAGATGAATGAAAGTCAATAGTGAAGATGGATGACAAACACTTGCTTTGTGGTTAAAAAGTATGCAACTAGAAATTACCTGTTCTGAACAGAAATATTCAAAAAATGCACCACCTCAAATATGAATTATTCAGTTACACACTCTAAGAGCTGATGAGCTCTTAAGGATAGTGTACATTTCCCCAGCTGTTTTGGACACCAGGCATCCTGCCCTATTTGGCGCCTTACAGCATAATACAGAGCAACATCAGATGGGCGGCATGAAACAATTTGATTTCAAATTCTCTTATCTACCCAAACTGCCATAGAAAGATCAACACATTGTAAATCATCTTATAACGAACAATGAGACAAATACACAAATGCAATAAATATATTTATTGGTACTTTGCCATGGAAACAGATACACATTCCTAATTCCCATTTCCTAATGGTATGTGATTGGTAGGAGACAAAATTAAAAGTGATAGATAGAAGATACTGGTCTCATACACACTGGTGAATTTCAGCCATGTGCAAGCATAGTTCTGCTGGCTGGAAAGAGACTCAAGGCCACAACATAGCATAGTGCCTGCATACGTCAGGCCACTGTGATAAATGCAAAGACAGGATTAGCTATTTGTGTAAAAACTAGTGCTCAAGCTACTTGTTACCTAGATTTACCTAAAATTGTGCTTTGATCATCAAATACAGCTCTTTGATAGCTTGCTGAGACACTGTCACTTCACAATGACATGTGCAATCCTCCTCCTCCAACGGCTTCTCAAAGCTACTAGTTTATTGCAAGTAGTTTGGTTATGTTAGTGGTTTGGGGTTGGGTTTTTTTTTCTGCTTAAAACCCTATCATCTACTGCTTTGAAAACGTACTCATAAAAAGGGGTTATCATACTCAGCCTGATATTCTCCAGAAGCCTGTGGAGTGCTGCTAGGCACTAGGGCTGATTTGTGTCGCACAGAATTGCAATGAAGCAGGTGCACGTGTGGCGTGTTCACATGAGAAGTCTACCTGTGTGAGTGATTCCCTAAGACTGCTACCAGTGCTTTGCGCTTGCTGTGACGCAGAGAGGTTCCCTGACCCAAACTTTTTTCACAGGCGTATTTTCTCCCTCCATCTAGCTTTCTCTTTCCTTCTTTCTCCTTCCTCTATGTTTGGTTCTGATGGACAAAAGAAAAAACGTATTTCCAGGCAACTTGCTATATTTACAATCAAGTGACATGGCAGCCAGACCATTACTTATCAACTCTCCATTAAACTTTAATAGATTAATCATCAATTATTGAGGAATTAATGTTCAGATCCAGCTGTGCTGTCCCAGTTCAGTTCACAAGTGCCAACAAAGATACTTTATGGGCTATGCTGTTGAGCATTCAGATTCTCGGTCACCTTTTACTCTCACATCTCAGCTTTTTGAAGCAGAAAAAAGAGATGTTTTTTTAAAGTGAGTATGCAGACAGAATGAGAGGGAAGCAGAAATCTGAGCTGAAGAATAATTTTCCAGTGCTTGGGAATATTCTGATACTTGAGTTTTGTGAATAAACGTCTTAACTTAAAAACCAAAAAAAATCCCCACCACTTGAAGAGCAGTTTTTAAGACAGGTATATAATGCTAATCTGAGACACATTATCCACAGATCCCATAACATGAACAAATGCATATCTGCCACACAGTGGCAACAAAAAGTGACAGTGACTTATTAGTATACAATAAAAGTAAAACTACCATTCTAAACATAGCTGAGCTTTGGATCTAAAACCAAACCAGGTGTTATAATAGCTGATATACATTTTTAAAAGCCCCTGAAACACAAGGAGGGGTGTTAATAAGAGTAGCAGATGATTTGGAAGTGGACTGATACTTTGCCTATTAGGAATGAAAACTGAAATTCCTCACTGTATATATATATTGTCAGCTGTAAGCACTGAAGGGCAGGTCAAGAGATAATGAGACTTAAACTAAAGGAATCGGTACTTAGGTGTACATTACTTTGGAGATCACTGTGCATATGCCGCAAAGACAGGCTCTGTCAAGCAATCTTTCCCTTCCCCTACCCCTGCCAATATCAATCTACCTGTCAATCCACCTACCTATTAGTATGTTGTTCAAAGTTGAAGTGAAATACCAAAGCAATGTTTCTCGCTCACTCTTCATTGCCACAAGGATTAAACAATGAACAGAGAAACTTCATCACTAGTTCATTATAGTCACTTGTAAACAATTTAGAAGCATAAGCAGACTTTGGGAGTAGGCAGGTAATTACTGAGATAAAAATTATATAAATCAGGGTACTGAAACTATCATCTAAAAATCCTACAGGGGAAAGTGAAAACATATATTGATATATAAGGAAGGGAGCCAAAGTGAAATGATAAGTATATTACCAAGTCATTTTGTTAGCTGATTGCTTTCTTTGATGAGGACAGCCTGGGAGATATCAGACGGAAATAATTTTGACTTTGACTTTTACAGAAGATTCAAGTACATAGAAGAGGAGATTGGAAAGTAAAAATTCAGTGCTGTAAATACATCCCCCACAGGTGTTGACTGTGGCTGGGGTGTGAGGTTCTAAGCATGATTTATATTCACTTCGTTATCATCAGGAAAACACCGGCCATGGAAATAAAATCTCTTTACCCAATGGTCCTCTAAAATCATCATTGTTGCTATATCCAGCAGTTTGCTTCAGTCTGTTGTGGTAAACATCACAGCCACGTGAGAGGTTATTTAGCAAAACTCTACCATCCTCCTGAAATGACAGGTCACCATTGCGTCCAGACCCCATGAGCTGCATGCGTTGCTCTCACAGATATGCTTGCACAGAGTACATGCGCCAATATATTCTTGTTGGGAGAGGAGTTTGACATGCTGAAGGTGCACACTGAAGGCCAAGGTCTACCTCCCTGGGCACAGGGGAATATTTTATCAAAGGGGGTTAATAATTGGTACACGATTACTTAATTATGGGTGGGATTGTTAGCTCATTCTGTTTACGATTTGGACAGAAGGTGGCTCCACCAAGGCCATTAGTAAAAACATTGGGATGGTGTCAGGGGGTGGCGAATAATTTGCTAGCATTGCAAATAACGTTCTGATAAATAATGGATGGCTGGATTCCTTAGAGGCCAAGTGACGGCATGGAGCCAAAGGCTTAAATCTGAGAGGAGTCTGGTAACCACATTTTTAGGACTTGGACTGCAGTAAATAAACTTTTCCTTTCCTCTTACGTCAGAGTTTGCCTTGAGAGAAAGGTGATGTCAAGTACCTGGCTGACATCAGGCCATACCTCTCCTTTAGGTATGGTGACACGTAAAATCTGGGTAATGCACAACTGCTGTTCTGCTCCTGACTACAACTCCCAGAAGACTTAAGATTTAGGTGTGCTCTTACACTAGGTTTCACACACTGTCTTACTAGCGACTAAGACAAGGCACTCGTGTGGAAGACTGGTCGGTGTACCAGTGACCATCATTAGCCAGTGGGGATTGGGCACATTCACCGCCTGTGCATGCAGTAAATCATGAGTGCACTTGGTACAACATCCTCAACCACACCGGTCCCTTTAAACTAAAACACCCTGGAAGAGCACGGGTGGACTTTGCTTACAGCACAACCCTCTGATGGATATTATGATGGAAAATGAGTAATGTTTCCTTCTGTTCATTTGGCAGTGTATTAGAAGACTAATACACCCTGTATTAATTCCAGTATGAAACAAATGTATAAAAGGACATACATTTCTGACTGTCCTGATACTTTGAACAGTTATTTTAAAGTGAGTAGAAAAGCATACTCATCAAAAGAAACTTCACATGTGTATTACAATAATTTTACTAACATTTCATAGAGGTAGTCTCTCTTCCCATTTCCTCAGTGCCGACAGAAGGAGAGAAGAGAGCTGAAGAGTCTTTTAGGGTGAAGAAGACAAAGGGACGTTTTGTGACTGTTGCAAATATTTTTATTTTCTTTTTACTTTTGAAATAATTCTCTTTTTTCTCTTTCTTTCATACATTCACACACACTCAACAACAATGCATCTGACTAGAAATCATTTGATACGTGTATTTGACATAAATTTGCTAGCAAGCCAAATACACAAGACAGTATAAGTCTGTAGCTATACCACCTTGGGCTTTGATCTTGTCAGATCTCATAAACTAAGCAAGATTGGGCCTGCTGTGTAATTGGGATGGAAGACCTCCAAGGAAAACCCAGCTGTTGTAGGAAGTGGTGTTGGTCACTCAGTAGGTGGTATTCTTCATTCTAGCTCCATACTGAATCAATGCCGCACTAAGATGCTGCTGGAGGTATTATCTGTGCACAATACATAAATCTAAGATGCTGACCAAGTGGGCTAATTAGATATCCCCTGGCACATTTCATAAGAGCTAAAATTGTTAACTGCAGCATCCTGGACAAAGTCCAAACTGAGTCTTTAAGTGCCAATTTAAGTATTCTCTACAGTTGCAACTGAATAAAGTATTTAAATACTTTTAATTCACTGTATACTGTTTTGTATCATTTATGTACATTGTTAAACAACTGCCACATTTTACTCTAGAGGTGATGACATTTCACTGTCGGTTGAACTAATTCCTGCATGGCCTATAAAACACAGCCACAGTGAAAAGCATCTTGTACCAGTAAATATTTATACAGAGCATTTTTACTGCTATGCAGCTTGTTTCTCAGAATAGGCTTAGTTAGGCCAAGGTCTTTTTGTGAACAAAAATTAAAATTAAAAGGATTGTCTTCTATTTTCATGTCCTTACTAATTCATCACTTAGGTAAAATTTGTCATCCCTGTGTAAACTTGGGCTGATGGAAAATTTTTTCCTTTACTGTGAACTAAAATTAAAACCAAAACAACAACAAGAAAAAAGCTTTCTAGGTCCTGAGAGCTCCAAATATCTTAAGATCAGACAGAACTGTGCAAAATTTTGTACTGGGTATTCAGCATATACAACTCTATTCCACACTGGCACAGAATTCACTGAGCCGTTAAATAAATTGCATTATTAAAATCTCAATGTTATGTGACATAATTATGATGAAGTTTGGAGTACCATCCTGAATTTTTATTGCTGTAAGATTTGCAA